>JAFVLL020011463.1:137508-193648 GCA_021397915.2 Tor tambroides
AGCTCATCAGATAAGAAAACACTATGTATTAATGATGTCTCCAAGTACATTTGTGAACATCTGAACCAGTCAAGGTTCCACAATCCCTGAAGAGCACATTTCTTCAGCATTTGAAGCCAACATAAAGACAAGGCACTCAATAGGGAAAATTAATCACATGCTGTATGCAAGACTAATATTAAGATTCGGTCTGCCTGTCCATATGAAAAATGTCAAAGGAGGACAATGGGCTAACCCATGATCATTTGTCTTTTGGTGTTTTGTCTGTGGTTTACATACTGCATATAGGAACGACCTGTTGCTGTTGCCCTTTCATGCATGAAAGGAAATAGTTATTAGTGAGGTTAAAGAGAGAGTTAACCAAAAAATGAAAATTCTGTCATCATTTACTTACAATAAAGTCATACTAAACCTGTATGACTTTATTTCTTCTGTAGAACACAAAAGAAGGGATGTTCTAGTCAGTTTTGTCCATGCAAGCTTTCAAGCTGAAAAATGATATAAAAGCACCATAAAAGTGGCTTGTGTGAGAAACAGATCCAAATTTAGGTCATTATTCAGTGATATTCTTATCCTTCAGTAAGCTGTTAACCATTGCAAATGGATCATTGAATCTGTGATTTGAACAGTCTGATTTCCAAACAAATCAATCAGATGGGTTTTGTGAACTAGATCGACTGATTCAGATCATCAGTGAATACTGTCATATTTCGCTATATAAAAATAATCATATGACTTCAGAAAACTTGGAATATAGGACACAAGTCACATGTACTACTTTTATCATATTTTATGGTAACGTTTATGGTAACTTTTTGTAACTTGTAACCTGTGACCTTGTGTTTCTGTCACTAGCTGGTCAAAGATCTTGGACCTCTAGAGTGGATCCTAAATACTCCCAGCCACCACAGAGTTCATCACGGTAAGCATTATTATCTTTGACAGTAGAGTTGCATTGCACTGTTCCCATAGCGCATTGATATTGCTCAGTTTATCACTGTGGGTCCAAAGCTAAGCATGTATTGTCATTGAGATCTTATCATGTGACTTAAGTAACACTGTTAATACTGGCTATACCCTTCATCTAAGGAAAAACATGTTACACCTGTTAACAGAGATTCCATAATGACCAGTGATTATGTATGAAGTGAATCAGTAACATTTGACCATGAATTCACAGGGCGAAATCCATATTGCATCGATAAGAATTATGCAGGAATTCTGATCATATGGGACAGGATGTTTGGTGAGTAAAATGTCAACCAATAGTTGTTGTCTGAAAATGAATGGAAATGAGCCCTAGCAGCACATGCATCCATTAAACTCTCTCTCCCTATTATTTAATGTCGTCTTTCTACTCTCTGGAGTAATCAAAATGGCAAAAGACCTTCTCAACAAATGATCTGTAATGCACTTTTTTGGAAATTGTGACGTATGAACACACATGCAAGTCACTTTGAAAATGTGATGTTCTCTGCTTCTTCCCATCATAGGTACTTTTGCTCCTGAAAGTGATAAAGTTGTCTATGGGCTCACACACCCAATCAGCACATTTGAAATCTGGACTGTTGAGGTTAGTCAGAATTCGTATAAATTCTAATAAAGATATAATTATTTTTAATTTAATAAATAATTAATTTGTTGTCATGTATTGACATTAAAACTAATATTACAATAATATTTTTTATTTTTAGTAAAATACTTTATTTTCTAATTTCTCAGAGTAAAAAGTATCCTGTTTTCAAGTTTTGTATAATGTCTGTTTTAGGGTTAGTTTTTTACTATGGTACTATGGATCCCAGTATGTAAGCAAAGTTTACATCATTCATAAACAAAATGTTTAGATTAATTTGCCCTCACATTCTATCAAGACCTTTGACTGGTGAAAATATCAACACTGGAGATGAATTGGGTTTCACATAATGGGCTCCAGTGTATCAGACCGGCCTAATTTTAGAGATGTAAATATCCAACCAGAGTCAATGGGAGCCGGGCTTCTCCTCACATTACCGTGCTAGTGGAAAAGCCATGCTGTAACATAACATTATTACTCCACTTTAAACATATGGCTCAGGCGAGGTGAAAGAGTCCTGCAAAACCAAATGGAGGTTGTGTTTGATTATTTTTTCGGTGCTCTCCTGTGGCGGTCTGGAGTAAGAGTGATCTGATGTGTGTGACAAAAAGCATTTAGATACGAGGACGAGATGATGATGAATAAAATGAATAAGAATAATGTTTATCTTACGGTGAAATATAAACTGTGATTTAGAAAAAAAAATAAATGAGATGAATAGTCTGAAAAATGAATAAAATACAAATCAAAAGGTAGTATTTCATCGGCATAGTTGAGTGAAGAGTTTTTAGGTAATGCCGCATTAAAGAGGTCGCTTAATATTAAGGATGCATGCGCCATATATGGTTTATAGCCTCATTCTTCTTTTATTTCCTCTCTAAAGTTCCTTTATTACCCATACCTATGGCAGAGGTTCTGGGAAGCTGAAGGAATTTCAAATAAGCTGTCCGTCATTTTTAAAGGGCCAGGCTGGACTCCAGGAAAACCTAGACTGGGAGACATCGCTGATATACCCCAGGTGGGAAACCTTTTTATTTTGTTTACTCCACTATATCAAGATGTTTCTTTTTCTCATAAAACAGTATTCTGCATGCTATTCTGAAATGAGTTGAGGATGTATTTAAAATTCCTAAATTTCTAAGATAGAAAATTAAAATGGAATGAAATGGGGGAACCAATGAAAAACTATTCAAAAGTTTGGGTTCAGTTTTTTTTTTTTTTTTTTTTTTTTTTAAATACTCCTGTTCAGCAATTATGCATGAAAATGCATGAAAACCAACAGTGAAGACTTTAAAAAAATACTTAAAAACATAAAGACTTATTTACATTTGAAATAAATTGTTCTTTTGAACTTTCTATTCATCAAAGAATTATTGAAAAAAAATGTATCATAGTTTCCACAAAAACATTTTTGCATAACTGTTTTCTTATTTCTTGTGCACTAAATCAGCCTATTAGATTGATTTATAAAGGATCATGAAAAAAAAAAAAAATTATCTTTGCCATCACAGGAATAAATTATATTTTAAAATATATTAAAATAGAAAACTGTTATTTTGAATTGTAATATTAAATGTATTAATGTTTTACTGTATTTTTGATCAAATAAATGCAGACTTGGTGAACTTGGGGAAACATTAAAACCTTTTCAACAGTGGTGTATATAATTTTTAATAAATGAACTTTCAACCTATGGACCATGGTGGAAAAACACTATTTCTTGAAATGGGGTAAATTTTAGAAAAGCAGACTCTTCAAAATGCATCTAAACAATATTTTAGGAGCAGGACTCTGGAAAATTGAGTTAGTATTTAGGAAAACTGGTTGGAAATTATTTTAGCAGTTCCATTTCTGCTAGTGATGCATAAATTTTCACGTTCACCTTTAAATTGCAAACTCTTTTGTTCCTCACCTTACTTGTCGTTTACTACCTGCTGTTTCTGTAACAGGAAAAAAGGTCTCTCAAATGACTCCCTGAGTTCTCACATAAAAACAGACTCACGTTTCAGACAGGCTTTACAAGTGTGCGCCGCTGCCAAATGAATTTTAACCGCCTTTGTGGGCTGAAGCACAATAGGCTCATTTTCACTCGTCTTTAAAAAGGCGAGCTTTTTTGGGCCCGATCAAACAGCAGGCCTGCGACAAGGTTTTGAAGTCTTCTCATCAGGAGAGCGGCGGTTTGCTTTGAAACACGTCTGACTGTGCCACATACTAACAGACGCAGTTTCACACTCTGAGGAACCCTGTCTCTCCCTCTTTTTCTGTCGCTCTCACCATGTTACAATTAAAGCCACCTCAAAGTGGGCCCTGGTGATCCTAAACATGTGGAGAGAGCAGGAATTTGACAGAAATATCTTGAAAGGCCCTCGGTGATGCAGACCGGGGTGTGCCTGTTGTTTCTCCTGTGGAGTGGAGGAGAGCAGGAGCGAGGGAGGCCGGCTCGGATGTGTTGATTTCTGAGGGAAAGCAGAACACCGCGGCGGTGCAGCCACCAGGGTTCTGGTGTGAGGAAAAGCCACACGTCTCTGCAGCTGAGACAGCCTCAGGAATTCTTAGGAAATCAACAATGATCAAGTTCTCAATGATTCACGTCCAAAAACACTGATGTATGAAGCAGAGTTATTTTAGGTCGGGGTCCAAACAGTGATGCAATTTTCTTATGTACTGTGATTTAATGGGGAAGTATTGGATCGGCCAAATAGCGAGTCTTAAAATGTTTCATAGGAATATATATATATATATATATATATATATAATGTACCAGTTCTGATCAACAGTCTAGACCATCTTTGACAAGTTAATGGTGCTAATTAAACAACTAGAAACCATGTAAAACCATCTACCACCTAAAAAGTTACTTCCCGGTGAAAAATGGTTTGTTTTACTGCTTAAAGAGGTCAAGTTGGTTTTTTGAGCATAGTAGCTGGTTTATTGCTGGTTCAAGGTGGTCTGCTTGCTCTAACCAAGTTGACCTTGGGACAACTAACCAGTGGCTCTAATTAAGCAAATTGGAACAGCTAGAAACAATTTAAAACCATCTATAGTCTTAAAAGCATTTGTACAACACATTTTGAATACAAATTTTGTCATGCTGTATTGATAACTAATGGTGTATGCACACTAAAAGCTAATTTAATTATTTGCGCGAGTAAATTAGAGAAAAAGTCAATGCAAAGATGCTAATAGATGCAAATTCGCACCGAGCAATGCGAATGACGCGAATTGGGTGACGCAATTGCCCCAAAAGCGCAATATTCACCTTAATGTCTTCTGCGGAAAAATTTCAACTCGAGCGAGAAATTTGCATTATGCGTAGTTATTTTTTAAAAAATGGAGGAGAGCATGCGCAAGTGATATTGTAGTGTGAATATTCGCTTTACTTTTGTTGTGCACAAACCATAACAGCTAACGCTATTATTCTGCTAAGTGGTAGCCAATAAAAAAACAAACAAAAAAACAAGCGTATTACCGTTTTTGTTGCATGGTGAAAAAAGACTTTTCTAAGACAGATACTAGATATAAAATTTATTTATTTACTTTTTTACTACAAAACTTTGTTCTTTCTACAATCAGATTACTGGAGAGGAAATGCCTCACGATCCAGCATGGTCCCCTGTGATGCAAGCCTATGTGCTTGTACAGTTCCTGCTTTTGCTGGATGTATATAACAACTTGTTAATGGATCAAAAGGCAGGTACCTTTTCTGCTTTTTTTAACCTTCACTGTTGAAATCGACATCTGATTTTCCCAGAAATGTGCCCCACTGAAATGTCAAAGCTATCATCTGAATGCCATCTTTCATTGTGATCTACAGAAGCTTTAAAAGCTTTTAATTTGCTGTGTGGGTAACGCTACCTCACAACGTCTATTATCAGCTTCGGTCTCTCTCTCATTATCCTAAATGTTCCTCTAATAATAAGGCATTTTACTAGCTGAGTATGGACAGAACACTTTGAAGTAATCTTTGTCTATTATTTTTCAACCCCCCCTTTTAAAAACATAGAGATGTTCAGTTGCCCTTGTCCGTTATCCTTGGAAGTCCATGTTCCCCAGGCATATTTTTGGTTAGCCAGAAAGCACGGCCCCACCCTGCCTCCCTGCTGAATTGAAACGGCCTGTTTTCCTGTGATTCCTACCTCTGCGGTGCTCTCTTAGTTGTGGCTCTCAGAAAAGTGTCCGCTGGATCCATTTCCTTAGCTCCACCAGCCAATAAAACAGCCGGTTGGTGGTCCAGCAACCGATACAAATGCTCTGACTGCTTTCCCAGTCCCGGGAAACCTTCCTTTTGCATCACTCACTTTGTCCAAGGAAAATAACAAACCAAGGCCTTGAGGCTTACGTAGCAATGAGTAATGTAAAAATGTGTATTTATACCTCTTTGTCCATTTGCATTCAGTTCCATTGACAAGTGATGCTACAGAATTGCTTAGTGGCACTCCAAAAAGTTAATTTTTAGTCATCTTTCAATGACATCCTCCATACAGGGCTATCAATCCTGCTGGATGTTTGACTAACTGTTCATTATGGAAGGTCTGTGTAGTTGATCTCTGCTGAAATGCAAATTTCGGAAGATGGTTTTCCCTTTTTTCCCCCTTTGCCCTCTTGGTCTGTTATTTTTGAAACTGGATATGGAAAGGCTTTAAAAATTAACCAATCAAAATAGATTTTTTTCCCCCTTTTTGTTAATTATTGAAAAATGAGCCAGCGCTTCAGGGCTGAGGTCTGGGATCTGGATTCTATCTGGTGACACACGGGGAAAAGTCTATAATTGTTTGCTGGTGTCATATCAAAGACGTTATGAGGTCAGTCACCTGACTTAACCACTGCTGAGTATGATGGGTTAGCAAGGTCAAGAAAACCTCATTAACATCATTCCTTGTATTAGCAGCAAATTATCAGCAGATTATGATTTCAGTGTAAATCCAGCCATAGAGGTGTGCCAAATCAGTCATAGATGATACTTCCCTAATGGTTGGCCTTGAGTTCTTGGACCGTCGAGGTAGAATTACTCAACTGTCCTGACACCTAAATTTGTTAGGTCACTTTTATTCAGCTGTTGCTTGCAAAATTATTTGAGTCAGAGTTATTATTATTGAGTAAGACGAAAGAAGTTTTTTCAAATCATGACCTAAATTGTTGTTCCCTCACAGTACAAAATCAGTGTTTCACTGTCATACCTTATGGATACTTTACAAACCTTTGAGATATATTATACATATAAATGCATATTACATATATTTCTTAAACATAAACATGTACATGTGTGTATATTTCTATATAAATATAAATATACACAGTACACAAACATTATGTAAACACAAACATTTATTTTGGATTTATTTTGGATATTACTTATCTTTCACCTGCAGATACATTCTGAGATGACTGTACTTCTTTTGACTGCCTACGTATTATTTTCTCTAACCTCTCTGGGCTTCCTGATCGATCAGAGGTACAGCTCCTATAACTAACTCCTGTTTTTATTGTAACTTACTGTGTTTATTATTTTATTTTATTTTATTTTTATAAATAAAATAAATCATGACAGTGAGTGAATTATTGGGCAAGCTAACTCTTTAACTTAAAATGTGTGTACACATGCTTTTTATTATTTTATTTTATTTTATTTTTTATTATTAAATAAAATCATGACAGTAAGTGCATTTTTGGGCAAGCTAACCCTTTTAATGAAAGTGTGTGTGAACATGCACTGTTTTTTTAATTTAATTTTATTTTATTTTATTCTTTATGTGAACTGGGCTTAAGGTGAACTGTCATTTTTTCCATTGAACTGGTTTTGAAAATTGATTTACTGTATATACAAAGTATAAGGATATCATGTTAATATGCTGTGTATACTAAACAGCACAGTACAATAATAAAATATGTAAATGAGAAAAATAAATTGTTGTGCCTTTCTTTCAGGGCTAATGCAGCTGAAATGGAGATGCTGAGATGTGTTTTGATAATGGCTCTTCAACGGTTTGGTTACATTAAGCCTCTGGTGCCTCTGTTGGCTTTTCCGATTGAAGTAAGTTTGACTGACACATGCATCATTACCATAGTCTCTATTACAGATGTCCAGCTTCCATTTAAGCACAAGACACTCTTTGGGTCATTCTCAAAAGATGCTGAAGAACATGATCATCAGGTTTTACACTAACTTGTGGAGTTCATGCTGCTCAAGTTCTGCACAAACTGATTTTTCAATTAAGTTTTCACTCAAATTTTGATGATTAAATGATAGAAATAGACGTATTTCCACTAGTGCTATCAGACTTGTGTATATGTGTTAACTCCTTCCTAAATAAATGTGTGTTCGAGTGAGTGAGTGTGTGTGTGTGTGTGTGTGTGTGTGTTTCGGATCTGGCACTGGGTCTCTCTACACGCCTCAGTGATGTATGACTCCAGATGCGTGGCGCAATTGACCATAAAATTGCTGTGTGTGTTTCTGGCACTTGCAGCGTGGGCCGTGCATCTCAGCTGACCTTTCATTAGCGCGCCACCTCTCTCTTCACGACCCTCCATCCCTCCCTCCAGCTCTGCTCTTCTCACCATCCGAGCTTTATGTAAAGGCAATGTTTCTGGAATCAATTAAACACGTCTGCGGCTCGCTGTGGAAGACTGATTAGATTTACACAAGAGCTGAATTGCTCGTTTTACTTTGTGAGCGTGCATCTGTGAGCTCAGGTGCTGAAGTGCCCGCGGAACAGTTTTAGTGGCGTCATATTTTTGTGTCCGTGTGAACTGTACCCATAGACTCCACCTGATTTAATGTGTTTCTGTTGTAATAGGCCAAGGAAAGAGTTTCCCTTTCCCTGTAACTTTCCTTTAGACTGGTCTATTTGCAGCAATGCCAATATGACCCTTCAGAAACATTATCATTTGCTAAAAATTGCCCTGTCAGTTCCACACTCATCCCAGCTTCTGTTTATTTCAGCAAGTGGATGATGTTCTTCCATTTCTGCCTGTGTTTTTTCCATTCTGTGTTTTTCCACCCATCAAAGCTAATATTTGTCCTCCTCATTTCTCAAGGGCGAAAATTGTACCGCTGCAAAGACCCACCCCACTTTTTTTGAAGGAAAAGGTTAAGATAATATTATCAAGATCAGCTTCACACAAAAGCTGCAGTCAGCAGCGCCGCTGGCTTATCTTTTCATAGCACCTGACACCCTCCAGCACACCACAGGAGAGGAACTCTGGAGCTTGGAGCCTGAATTAGACTGATAAGAAGAATATTAGCAAGTAGTTCAGGTGATTGGGCACATTTGATTCCACTGTTACTTCTCAGGTGTCACCTCCCAGTCATTCCCAGTGAATTAGGGTTTGTGGATTGTTTGGGATATCTTGGAAAAAGATATATTACAGCTTTGTGTCCAGGGAAAAGAAATATTTTCAAATTTTATTTTATTTTTACTTTGTACAATACCGTTCAAAAGTTTGGGGTCAGTTTCTTATACTTACCATACCTGCATTGGTTTGGTCAGAAATGCAGTTAAAACAGTAATATTGAATCTGAAATGTTTTCTATTTTAATATATTTTAAAATATAATTTATTCCTGTGATGCAGTGTTGAATTTTCAGCATCATTACTCCAGTCTTCAGTGTCACATGATCCTTCAGAAATCAATCTAATATGCTGATTTGCTGCTCAAGAAACATTTCTTCTTATTATTAATGTTGAAAACTGCTTAGTGTTTTTGTGGAAATTGTGATACCTTGTTTCACAATTATACATGTGATACACTGTTTCACTTTCTTTGATGAATAGAAAGAAGAGTTTTAAAGAACAGCATTTATTTAAATACAGATCTTTTATAACATTTATAGTTGTCATTACTGTCACGTTTGCTCAAGTTGGTGTCATTGCTAAAAAGTATTAATTTCTTTCTTTCTAAAAAAAATCTTACTAGCCCCAAAATTTTGAACGGAAGTGAATATACTGCTTTTACATTTTTTAGTAATCAGCCCACTAGAATATATCACAGTTCCTTTCCAATCATCTCTTACATTTATATTTACATTTACATTTATACATCATGTGTAGAGCATGTGATCAAATCACATCTCTGACATCAAATTTGTATTTTGATTTTACAATGGCATAATCAGTAACAATTTGAAAATCGCCACTCTTGATTTAAGAAGCCTAATGCTAATATATTCTGGAGCTTTCAGTGGCTTCAGGTTGCTAAGCAGGCTGCCATGGTGAACCGAATGTTCCTTACAAGCCCCAGGAGACCCATCCATCTTGCGCCTTGTCTCGGGAATCCCATTGAACTGATTTACAGAAAGTCCAGTGAGAGTCACATGAGGCTGCCACGACGCCCTTCCCCCCCGGCATCAAAGCGCTCGGAGCCCGGCCGAACCAGGCTTCAGTCTCTCAGGTGCTTTTCAGAGAATTGGCGCTCGTTTGACTGCCAAAAGCAGTAGGGGGTTTCAGTAATGGGTCACCACTGCCACCTCAGCTCAGAGTCACGGACGAGTGCTTGAACTGCTTAACGGGGTTTTTTTTTTGTGTGTGTGTGATAAGCCAATGTTTTCTATATAGTAGTTAAGGGTGAGCGATTCAGTGGTATGCTCACCAAGGCTGCATTTATTTTATCAAAAATACAGTAAAACAGTAAAATAGTATCGCAATTTTAATTACTGTTTTCTATTTGAATATATTTTAAAATGTAATTTATTCCTGTGACGCAAAGATGAATTTTCAGCATCATTATTCCAGTCTTCAGTGTCATGTTATCCTTCAGAAATGCCTTGGTGCTCAGGAAACATTTTCTAGAATTATCAATGTGGAAAATGGTCGTGCTGTTTAATATTATGTGGAAAACGTGACATTTTGCACTCTCTAACTAAGAAGCACCATGCATTACCACCATGTAAGCATCCACAGGTTGAAAAAGCCCCATCGCTATAGTCATACATCACTGAGGTGACAGCAGAGATTTAGTCCTGTTTGCTTTTGACCCAAAACTGCAGCTGCCCCGGAGACTCGACTCTTTGCTTATTAAACCCAAGTGTGAATGTGTGCTGCTCGGTTCTGCAACTCTGCATGTATCTTTGTATTTATTTCTATCGCTTTTATGTGTGTAAAAGAGAGAAAAAAGCTGAGGGAGACAGAAGTGGTCATCTGAGACCGCAAGAGCAGTAAAAAGAAGGGAAAAAATACTACATCAAAATGTACATATCTCATGTGTTTTTTCACTTAAAATACGCCTGCAGAGGAAAATCTGAGAGGAAAAAGCCTCTCAAATTGATTGAAATATCTGCCAGTTTGTCATTTAAGGTTGCATTCTGTGATTTGTAAGGTTTCCCAAAGCTCTTAAGACAGTTTCTCTGCAAAACTAAATTGACTCAGGTCTCGGTACAGCCCTGAATGAAAGTATAGAATGAGGTAGTGTCTCAAAAGCATTTGTGCTGTCTTTAATAATATTTTTATCCCTTTTGTCATACAAATATTAATTGAAATTCTTCTTCTAAATCTCTTCCTCCCGTTTCATGCAGAGACAAATATAGAGGGCTTCAAGTCTTTGTCCATTGCATATGATTCCCCAAAGAAAAACTGAAGTATTGTAAGATATTTCTCCCAAGACTTGATGACACAGTGTAGATAAAACTAATGTGGGTTGCACAACTAATAATTTAATCATTTTAGGAGAATTTGATTAGAAATATTTGAGAGAAGCAGAAAACTTGAGCACAATGCTCTCCATCTAATAATAATAATAATAATAAATTATTTGAACGAGGGTAAACTACTTGCATTGAAAAAAATTGCTTTGGCATTTGATGGGTGGATTCAGGTAGCTTGAGGTCAGGAAGCACAGGCCATGCCTTTCCCTTCGTTTGTCTCTCGCTCTCTGTCTCTCTTCTCTCAGAGGGAAACAGCTGTGCTGCTCCTGAGGAAACTCTGGTTATTTCCCATTGGAGAGGCAGTTCTGATAGATAGAATATGATTTTGGACTCTGTTTAGAGCTCGGATGCAGTTTATGGTCTAGAACGCAAGGAAGGAGGGGCAGTTAAGGTTACAGCTTTTTGGAAGAATGTCACTTTTGGCCTGTTTCCACAGTGGCTTCTGTGAACCCCAACTCCAAATGCATCATGGGAGATTCTTTGGCCACATGCTTGACCTATTGGCTTTAATTATTTTCTTTTTTTAAAAATGCAGTATATTCTCCTGGTATGTGACATTTAGGTTTCTCACAATTAATCACTTCAAATAAGGTTTTGACTTATAAAAATAAATTTAGTGCATAGTGTATATTGGAACAAAAGCTTAAAATATATCAGTTGTTATATTCTCATATATTTACAATTTTGCACATTACATAATTTATAACTTTCCAAATAAATAATTAAAAAAAATTACAAATTTAAATTTTAAATATAAATACAAAAAACGACACGTGAAAATTTTAATGTGCATTACTAGAGATGTGACTAAGAAAAATTAAGACATTCAGTAATTAATGTTTATAAACTGGAATTAGCCTATTAATATTGACTCCTTTGGCTTTTAAATGTCAATATCTTGTTTTCTGCAGGCCTTTGTCTTAATCTCTGCAGTCTACTGGAGTCTACAGTGTGTGAACCAGCGACTCGACGGGATGAAGAAACAAAACTAGATAAGACATCAACTGACATCAACAGCAAACAACCTCATACTGACACATTACACACAAACTGTTTACGATTCAGTGTCCTGCATCAGTGACATCTTCCATACATTCAACTGAGATTGGTCCTTTTAACTTGACCAAAAAACTGCTGCTCTCACAAACTCTTCACACTGATTTTAGTTTGGCATTGAAGAGATGCTATAAAAATATCATGAATTAAGATATTGTAAAGACAATATCATGATTCGTAGTTCTCAGAATGGTACTAACCAGCTTAAAACTAACTTCTCAGCCATAATCAATGCATGTGGTAGATTAAATACAAAAGGTACCTACTAACTGTAGCACACTATTCTCTGCATGCATACTATTATTTGAAATTTATCAAATAATACAAGTACGATAACTAGTGAATTATGAAGAATTTTGTAAAATTATACACCAATTTTGTCATACTGTATACACAGAAAATACCTGACCTCTTACTGACGGACCAACATGCTTTGTGTACGTAATTTTAACGTAAAAAATTATATAGCTATATATATATATATATATATATATATATATATATATATATATATATATGAAGTGTGTATGTACTATTTTAGTAAAACTCAGTCTGAATAAACCAAAAAAGACTGGTTGTTAGCTGTGGTGTGATTTCATGTAATTGTACAAGTTAACACCAGGTGGTGCTAGCAGGACCCCTAAAACTGTGTCCCATTTCATTCAATAGCCTGCATGTGTTTATTGATCATTTCAGTGCTTGTCAGGGCTATAGTTTCACTGGAGAGCAATTACACTACCACTGTCATATGAGCTGACTGTTTTGATTAGTTCAAATAAAATTAGTTCATAATAAAGGACCTTGGTATATTTTTAAAAATGAAACCACTACATGGACCACGTCATTGTGCAGTCAGTCAGCAAGACAAATAATGCAACAAAAAGAAAAACAATCTGCCTCCCAACAGAATAAGAACATTCATTTTAGTAAATGTTTATGAGAATAAAATATATTTGATTTTATATTTTCTTTGTCAAAGCTTGTTTATATGATTTAAAACAGCACCTTTCTAACATGATATGATGTGTTTGTCACTATGTTTCACAGTTTCATAACATCTAGATTTCACACCTGGAATAGCAAGGTGGCGTGTCTAAGTGGCGTAAAAAATTAATGACAAATTTGTTAGATGTCTTGCTAACAGATGCCTGGAGGTGTGTCTGAATTTAATATGTTACTTAAATGTTATTTCTCATTAGGTTATCAGAATCTGCAGATTAACACTTTTTTTTCACGGTGAAACCTTCCAAAACGTCACTGATTTACTTCATTTTGGTGGATTATGTAACACATTTTTGCCTCTAATGTAATATATAACATGTCTATACAGTCATGATCAGAATTATTGGCACCCTTGGTAAATATGATCAAAGAAGGCTCTGAAAATAAACCTGCATTATTAATCCTTTTGATCTTTTATTTAAAAAAAATCACAAAAATCTAACCTTTCATTGAACTAAAACAATTGAAAATGGGGGAAAATCTCATTATGAAATAAATGTTTTTCTCAAATACACATTGGACACAATTATTGTTACCCCTAGAAATTCTTATGAGTAAAATATCTCTGAAGTATATTCCCATTCATATTCACAATTTTGAGCACTCCAGGGTGATTATGAACATGAAATTATCCAGCCATGGCTTCCTGTTTCACAGAAATATAAATAGGAGGGAAAACAAAGCCCAAATTCCCTTAATCATCCAGCACAATGAGAAAAACCAACGAATATATTTCTGATGTGCAGCAAAAGATAATTGAGCTTCACAAATTAAGAAAAGAGCTAGAGCAGTGAAAATTCCCATTTCCACCATCAGGGCAATAATTAAGAATTTCCAATCAACAGAAAATGTTACGAAACTGCCTGGAAGAGGACGTGTGTCTATATCGTCCTAATGCACGGTGAGGAGGAGAGAAGGACCATAGCTGGAGAATTGCAGAAAATAGTCGAGTCTCGGGGTCAGAAAACCTTAAACAAAATTGTCAAACAGCACCTACATCACCACATGTTGTTTGGGAGGGTTTCAAGACAAATTCTCCTCGCTCATCCAAAAACAAACTCCAGCATATTCAGTTGTCAGACATGACTGGAACTTCAAATGGGACTGGCTTCTATGGTCAGAAGAAACTAAAAAATGAGCTTTTTAGCAGGAAACACTCAAGATGGGTTTGGTGAACACAGGGATAAAAAAGTACCCCATGTGTACAATGAAATATAGTGCTGTATTTTTGATGTTGTGGGCCTATATTTCTACTGGAGGTCCTAGACATCTTGTTTAGACACATGGCATCATGGATTCTATCAAATACCAACAGATAAAAAATCAACAAGTGACTGACTCTGTTAGAAATCTTATAACGGGCCATGTTTGGATCTTCCAACCGTACAATAATCCAAACACAAACCTCAAAAACAACACAAAAATGGGTCACTGAGCACAAAACCAAGCTTCTGCTATGGCCGGTGGATCTCTGACCTGAACCCTATAGAAAATGAGTGAGGTGAACTGAAGAGAAGAAGCACCGTCATGGAGCTGGGAATCTAAAGGATCTGGAGAGATTCTGGATGAAGGAATGGTCTCTGATCTCTTGTCAGGTGTTCTCTAACCTCATCAGGCATTATAGGAGAAAATTGAGAGATGTTAAACTGGGATATGGAGGTTTCAAAAAGTATTGAATAAAAGGGTGCCGTTAATTCTGGCCAATGTGTATTAGAGAAAAGCATTTATTTCATAATTATATTTCCTCCCATTTTAAATTCTTATTATCCAATGAAAGGTTAGATTTTTGTGAATTTTTTAAATAAAAGATCAAAAGGATTAACAATGCAGATTAATTTTCACAGCCTTCTTTGAACATATTTACCAAGGTACCAATAATTCTGACCACGACTGTATGTAATATAGGCAGTTTGCATCTAATATAGACTATTTGGACAAAAGTATTGGGACACCTGACATTACACCAACAGGAACTTCAATGGTATTGCATTCTAAATACATGGACATTAATATGATGTTGGTCCACCCTTTTCAATTATATAGCTTCCACTTTTCCGGGAAGGATTTCTAAAGGATTTATGGAGTCTTTCTGTGAGAATTTTTGCTCAGTCATCCAGTAGTGCATTTGTGAGGTCAGGCACTGATGTTGGATGAGGAGTCTTGGTTTGCAGTATCCGCTCCTGTTCATCCCAAAAGTGTTCGATGGGGTTAAGGTCAAGACTGTGTGCAGGCCGTTCAAGTTCTACCACACCAAGCTCATCTGACTGTGTTTTTATGGACCTCGCTTTGTGCATTGGGGCACAGTCACGCTGGAATAGAAAACCTTCCCCAAACTGTTCCCACAAAAATGGAAGCATAGCATTGTCAAAAATGTCTTGGTATGCTGAAGCATTAAAGGGATAGTTCACCCAAAAATTTAAATTCTGTCATTAATTACTCGCTCTCATGTCATTCCAAACCTGTAAGACATTTGTTCATCTTCAGAACATAAATTAAGATATTTTTGATGAAATCCGAGAGCTTTCTGACCCTCCATAGACAGCAACGCAACTGAAATATTTAAATCCCAGAAAGGTAGTAAGGACATCATTAAAATAGTCCATGTGACATCAGTGGTTCAACTGTAATGTTATAAAGCTACGAGAATACTTTCTGTGCGCAAAGAAAAAAATAATGACTTTATTTACCAATTTCTTCTCTTCTGGGTCAGTCTCCGCCGTCATTAACGCGAGCACCACGACAAAAGTATTAAAGGTGTATCCTAATACTTTTGTCTATGTATTATATAGCTTCAAGGTGTAAAGCTTTTTGCTAATTTGTGAGTAAATGACATTCAGCACTGTTATGTGTGTGTTGAATGAGAGCCGTGACTAACAATTCCTTAGGGAAGATGGTCCCCCTTGACATTTAAAAATACTCCTTACATGGAATCGGTTATTCCGTTCAATGACTTTGGAGTCGTAATGTGCGTGTGCTCAGTTATGGTATTGTTTATATAAACTAGTACAGCTCTATATTTACATGACAGCTCGGTTTGGCACAAATCTCTTTTCCTGACATCACCGACTGTTAGTTGTTTGCCTGCACATTGAGTTTGAGCTAAAAGCTCAGTGATGTGAGGATAACTCACATTAGCAGTGACCCAAACCTCTTTTGCACAGATATTCTGTTGGTCTATTATGCTATTAAGTGTAGACTGTAAGATCTGCATTACAAGTACACAATGCAATCCACTGGAAACAATTTTCAGAGGCTTGATTAGATAAAATGTATAATGTGGTGAAAATAACAGGCCTGTGTCCTCATCAAAATGGCAGATGGGTCCTGTTAGCCTCACAAATGTGGTGTTCTGCTGCCAGAAAAGACCCAAATGACTCATGTTCAGATTATAGCATTACACTGCTTGCACCAACTGGCAGAACTAGAAAGAAACGGGTCCATCCTTTATGTCTCCTAGCCTGGAATGAAACTCTTCCACGGGATGTTGACCACGGTAAAATATACAGTATTATGGGATTTGTGGCCTCATTTAGCCTTGTAACAAGATTGTTTATAAAATATGTGGTGTTTGGGTTGCATTTTCCAACTAGACATGTTTACAGTTGGCAGTAATTTGCCTTTGCTAATGGCTTCCAAACAGCTATTCATTGAAAAGTGATGCACATGCAGTACATTCAGATGTTGTTCTGGTTAACTTAAAGGGATAGTTCACTCAAAAATGAAAGTTTTGTCATCATTTACTCACCCTCATGCTGTTCCAAATCTGTTTGACTTTTTTTCTGTCTTCTATGGAATACAAAAGAAGACATTTTGAAGAATGTTTGAACAGTTTTATAGAATGGTATTTTTCAGACAGATGTGATAGGAGTTATTCAGGTGAACAGAAGGGATGCCGAAAGCTTGGAAAAGCTGTCAGTCACTTTATAGCTCATGAATTGTAATTCTCTAAGGATGTAAACAAAATGAATGAACCAGCTGTCCCATGCATAGCATCCAAAAGGTTTAGCCCTACGCAAAGTGTATGATGAGCCATTTTACCCCTAAAAAGTTTCATATTTGGACAATTTTTTTACACATAGTAGTAAGGATTTTTGATATGTAAGTTTATAGTTCAGGCATTCAATTACAAAAATTGTGGTTATACAAAATCTGTGCAGCATACGTTTGGGGCAAGAAAGATTGTTATTTTTTTTTTAATTAATGTTTTTTTTTTTTAACTTAGCAAGGATGCATTAAATTGATCAAAAGTAACAGAAAACACATTTATAATGTTATAAAAGATTTCTCTTTCAAATAAATCCTGTTCTTTTGAATTTCAAAGAATCTGAAAATTTATCATGGTTTCCACAAAAATATGTTTTCAACTGATAACAATAAGAAATGTTGAGGATCATGTGACACTGAAGACTGGAGTAATCGCTGCTAAAACTTTTGCCAGAAAAAAAAAAAAATCTAAAATATTTTTAAAAAATATTCTGCATGTGAATGTGGTTAATTTGTTCTACTTTTTTTAAAAAGTAAAATCTTTGAAAAATATTTTCAGAAAAAAAAATCCCAAAAATGTAGACATTTGTTCTGCATATTCATAAAAATGATTAATTTGTTCTAAAAATTTCTTATCTCAAACAAATCTTTAAAAAATATTAAATGAAATTATAAAAATAATCTGCATGTTTCTGAATGTGGTTAACTTGTTTTACCATTTTTTAAAATTAATTTTTAATATAAAATTTAATATCATTTTTGAAAAATAAAAAATATATATATAAAAAGAAAAAATGGTCCAAATTTATAAATGTGGTTAATTTGTTCTGCAGATTTATTTATTTATTTATTTCATTATTCATTACTTATTTTGATTGCTTCATGAATAAACAGATGTTGAACACTTTCTGTCAGACAACAAAGAAGCACAATAAACCCAGAACATGAAAAATGATGTTAATTGTGAAACAACACTAGTTTAGCATCATTTAATGATGAGAAGTTGGCTGAGACTGGTAAGAGACTCTCCAGCAGGTCCGAAAAGATAGACATCCTCTACCCTAACTCCCCCTGAATAGACTGCATCTTACCAATATCGCATTCTAGATCCACTGCCTGCTAAATGGCAAGATGGAGAGATGAAGGGGAAAAGAGGAAGGGAGGGGGAGTGTGTGTGTGTGTGTGAGATGTTAGCAGAGGCACGAGAACTGATTGTTGCAGATGAGTAGATCGCTCTCCCTCTCTCCAGCGCTCCTCTCTCACGCTCATTTTCCCATAGATACAAACACAGTGGCTCTGTTAGAAGAGAGAGAGATGCTGGCAGGTGACGTCCCCTCAAGTCGATGCAGGAAAACACAACATATCTGTTGGATCGTTGCTGTCGACTTTGAGAAGCATCAGGTGAGTGGAACTCTGTTTTGCACTTGTGTTTGTGTGAAAGAAGGAATTGTGTTCAATCCGTTACCAGTGACAACATGATGGAGCTCTTGACTGTATTTGCATTATGCTGTATTGCAGACCAGTGGTGACAAGGTTGAACAAACACTGCTGTATTTGATGTTTCGTATGTTTATGGTCATATAACACATCATTTGTCAGTTTGTGAGCTTAAGTTGTGGGTATTTTAACAGTGAGCTGTGAGTAAAAACCATTTTGAATGTGGGTTAAGGTCAAGACGAGGCCAAGATCATCCATTTTTCGTAGCCTGAGGTAACGCTGAGAAGAGTTTGTTTTGGGTTCTTGACATGGCAAGCACTTTTATTCATAAATACAGATTATCTTTCAGAAAAGACACTTGCCTCAGGGACTTCCTGCTCTTGTCGCAGGAAGTTCAAAAGCTTGACAGGATGTGGAATTGAGTTGCAGAGTTTTCCTTGAGTAGTGAGGATTGTAGAATACTTCAGAAGTGGATGAGCTCATAAGCTCATTTTATTTCAGATTCTTCCTTTCTATGTGACAATCATCATTTTTTATGAAAATGTATGAATGTTTTGGCACAGTAGACCTAATCATAGTTTAACTGCGATATTTGTTGCAAAAATCAGGTGAAACTGTCAGATATGGTTTCTTTAAAACAAATTTTTGCTAGCTTTAGTTTAGAAACTATAAATATGAGGGTTGTGTGATATATTAGTACCATATTGGTTATCGGCTAATATTAGAGTTTTTTAATGTCTCAGCATCAATCAATATTGGATTTTCAATTGTATGGTATTGTTTGCTGTATTTTTACATCTAGATTGTCTTTGCCATCATCTAACACTTTGTTAATTTTAAAGTTATTCATTATGATCATTAATATCTTATTAAATGCAGACTTTAGCCAATTTTAAAATGAATATTCATTTTTCATACTCTACATTATAATGTCTAAATCCACATATAAAATGGTTGTTTTTACTTTTTTAGTGTTTTGTTTTTAATTTATTTATACAAAATAGTATTACATTTTAATATTGGCCATTTATCGGTTATTGGCTGTAATATGAAAATAATTATCAGTGTATAACTGCAACTGTATACTTTCTCCCTTAATAGATTATTAATTTGGAATCTACATTGTCTCCACAAAATACCAGTTATTAATTTCACTCATATCTCACTTATAACTTGGTATTTTCTTTTATTCAATATTATCTTGAATAACTCAAAAATATCTGGATGTTAAGCTAAAAATGTGGCTGATACTGTAATTGGAGTTTTTTTTTTTTTTTTTTTTAGGTTTATGTACACTACCATTCAAAAGTTTAGGGTTAGTAAGTTTTTTTTAATTAATACATTTATTCAGTAAAGACAGTAATTTTTTATTACTGACTCTAAACTTCTGAATGGTAGTGTTCTCATACTTTGGGGACCCAGTCATGCTTGTCCAGCAGTGCATAACATCAGTCAGTGCCAGTCACTGAGGTCAAGTCTAACGTTATCTTCAGTGTTGACTGGCATGATGTTGCACATTCAAATATTTGATGGCATGTGGCACAGATAGCTACTCTTCTTGTTGTTCTGTAATAACCGATACCAAGCACAGAATCACAAAAACACGGCTTTACACATATACATGAAATGAGAAATAAAGCTAGACTAGGCTATATTACACAAGATGACTTTTGTAAAATTTCCAAGATGATTGACAGTTTTCTCATTCTCTCCACAGAGGCTGAGCTGCTGGATCTTATGTATGTAAACAGAGGCAGATAAACACTGGACAGCATGTCGAATGAAGAAAAGTGGGTCACTTTGAGTCCAAATGAATTCTCTCTTCTTCAAGACTATGCGCAGTGTAAGGCTTTTATTCTGTAATTCTTCCAAATTTACCCAATATTTGTTTATCAATCCATAAGTTATGGTTCAATTCAGTTATATGTTTCCTAAAGAACATTTCTGAGATGGAAGTGCCAAATAATACTGTTTCAATTCATGGTTTATTCGATGCATAGAGCATCTTCCAGCCGCTAAATATCCTTGCAGAGACACGCTGACAGGCTGCCATTTCACTGGAATAAAAATCGAACCATTTCATGGCATTTGTGCATGTGTCACTTAAGGAAATGTCATTTCCTGTCTGTAGCTTAATGTTGAGACTTCAATCTAATCCAATCGGTACCAGACTATGAGGGGAGAGAAAATTCTGACTGACAGTTATTAATTCCCTTAAATACATAATCCATCCATGATGAACGTTGATTCCTTTGAGTGCTAATGTTGCGGTGGGAATCAGTCTGAATGAAGTGTCATCTATAATCTCTTTTTTGAGGAAACGGTTAGAAAAGCCCAGTGTTTGCTGTCAAAGTAGACCATTTTTCACCATTATTTATTACATTTACCATTAAGATAAAGAGATAAAACTCTTATTTTAGCAAAAATCTGCTTGACATAATAATAATAAAGGATTCGATTACACACCAATTCAAAAACCAACCACATAAAAATGAAGATACAGATTTGTGCTGTTTTGATTACCCTAAAACCCGCATTCATACATAACAAATCAGCTGTCAACTAGAGGATCTTTCATTGCGTATGCAGAGAACAGAGATTGTCTGCATTTAATTGAGTAATCTGAATAATTGATACCCCCAGAGCCCACAGTTTCCTGTGCCAGGCCAGGGCTTCTCTCATTCTGATTGGCTAGCACGCAGTATGACAATATGTTATTAGTGAAGAAGAAGGAGGGATATGAAACCTCTCTGCTGCTCAAAGTCTGACGGGTTTGAAAGTTGTGAGCTCTAGTATCATTGGACTCCTGATAGAGATAATCTGATCCACAACCTGAATTCCGAAAATGTTGGGTTTTTTTTAAAACAATGTTCCTCAACGTCAAATTGCAAAGGCTTTGCAAATCTCATCACCTACAGTGCATAACATCATTAAAAGATTCAGAGAAACTGGAGAAATCTCTGTGCGTAAGGGACAAGGCCGAAGACATTTGTTGGATGTCTTCGGGCCCTCAGACGACACTGCATCACTCATCGGCATGATTCTGTCATTGACATTACTAAATGGGCCCAGGAATACTTCCAGAAACCACTGTCACTAAACACAATCCGCCGTGCCATCTGCAGATGCCAACTAAAGCTCTGTCATGCAAAAAGGAAGCCATACGTGAACATGGTGCAGAAGCGCCATCATGTCCTGTGGGCCAAGGCTCATTTAAAATGGACTGTTTCAAAGTGGAAAAGTGTTCTATGGTCAGACGAGTCCAAATTTGACAATCTTGTTGGAAATCACGGACGCCGTGTCCTCCGGGCTAAAGAGGAGGGAGACCTTCTAGCGAGGTATCAGCGTTCAGTTCAAAAGCCAGCATCTCTGATGGTATGGGGGTGGATAAGTGCATACGGTATGGGCAGCTTGCATGTTTTGGAAGGCACTATGAATGCTGAAAGGTATATAAAGGTTTTGGAGCAACATATGCTCCCCTCCAGACGACGTGTATTTCAGGGGAGGCCTTATGTATTTCAGCAGGACAATGCAAAACCACATACTCCAGCTATTACAACAGCATGGCTTCGTAGTAGAAGAGTCCTGTGCTGAATTTGCCTGCCTGCAGTCCAGATCTTTCTCCTATGGAGAACATTTGGCGCATCATTAAATGAAAAATACGTCAAAGACGACCAAGAACTCTTCAGCAGCTGGAAAGCTATATCAGGCAAGAATGAGACCAAATTCCGACACCAAAACTCCAGAAACTCATAACCTTGATGCCCAGATGTCTTCAAACTGTTTTGAAAAGAAGAGAAGATGCTACACAATGGAAACATGCCCCCGTCCCAACTATTTTGAGACCTGTAGCAGGCATCAAATTTGAATTGAGCTCATTTTGTGCATAAAATTGTAAAATTTCTCAGTTTAAACATTTATGTTATCTATGTTCTATTGTGAATAAAACATTGGCTCATGTGATTTGAAATACTTTTAGATTTCATTTTATTCAAATAAAAAAAAAAAAACACCCCAACATTTCTGGAATTCAGGTTGTACTAAAAGATACACTCTGGTGAATCAGTGCTGTTTAAAACAGGGAAAAGATGTCCAGTTAAAACAAAACTTTATGTTTGAAGTTTGGAAGGGAGGGTGGCATAGTAATTTGTTTTTCAAAATCTGTCTTTTAAAAAATGTCCATGGTCATTGACGAATAAGGACTTTTTAAATTGGGACAAACAGTTTTCATAAATGTATCACAAAGATTAAATTTGAGAGCATTAAAATATGTTTCCTTTTCAAAAAGAAAACAATGATTTAATTAAGTCATAAAATAATATTACGCAGCACTGTTTTCAACATTGATAATAAGAAATAATAAGAAATGTTTCTTCAGCACCAAATCATATTAGAATGGTTTCTGAAGAATCACGTGACACTTAAGAGTAGATATGAATATATTAAAACAGAAACTTTTAAGTTAATATTTCAATATATATATATATATTTTTTTTTTTACTGTATTTTAATCAAATTGCCTTGGTGAGCTAAGACTTCTTTTAAAAACATAACAAATCTTACTTTTTAACAGTAATGTAACCTTGCCATGTCCAAAAATATAAAAATATCAATATTTTTCACAAAAAGCATGAATATGAATATAGAAGTTCAAAACATGTTCATCCTAAAAAATGCAGGTCATTATCTATCTGATATGCATTTTTAATATTTTTTTCACCACATCAACACGTAATTGACCATTAAATGTCTGAACTAGATCTATTTAAGTTTCTTAAGCTGTCTTAACTATTACAGTATCTTCCTTTTGTTTCACCCATTTATTGCAGATACAACTAAGAAACTAAAAGATGTTCTCCAGGAGTTTCATGGAGATGGGATTCTGGCCAAGTATAACCCTGAAGAGGTATTGCAACTCTTTATGGCCTTTTGAAGCACACTATTTTGCAATGTTCATGCTGAGCTAAGAATGCTGTACTGGTCCGAATGTTATGATGATGATCTAATTTCAGTGGTTATTAGAGCCGTTAAACTATATGATGTTCCTTTTGGGTAATGAAATTATTTCAGTTTCCATAATTGCTTGCCATCCATTTACTGAAGATGTTTTTACTTGTCGTTTTGTGCTGCATAGAAGCCAGAAATCCTCAATCAGGTAAATTGTCATTTTATGGTTTTACAGCCTGGCTGCGCAGTTATTTGGTCAGTATGAAATAATAACCGAGTAACACGGTGAATCACCTTTAGCAGGAAATTGACTTTGAGGGTTTCAAGCTCTTCATGGAGACCTTCCTGGAGAGTGAACTTGCTGAAGAGTTCTGCCAGCATCTCTTCCTCAGTTTCTGCAACAAAGACCCCAAACCAAGCCCCTCCACGACAGACAAGCAGAGAATCATGGGTAATTTAAATCTGCCCATTCGCACAGGCTGAACAACCTTCATTCAGACTTTTTGTGAAAAACAAATATACTGTAATATCTAATCAAGAAACCACTACTAAACTACTTTCGTTTAGAGAAGACATTTGTAAAGTCAGTTTACACTACAACTAAAAACTACACTTCTTTTTTTAAAAGAATATAATACTTTTATTCAGAAAAGATGCATGTGACAGTAAAGACATTTATGATACAAAAATGTTGATTTAAAATAATTGCTGTTATTTTGTGATTTCTATTCATCAGAGAACCCTGAAAAAATGTATTAGTCCACAAAAAATATTAAATGTTTGATAATAATCAGCATATTATAGTGATTTCTCTAGGATCATGTGATACTGAAGAAGACTGGGGTAATGGCTGCTGAAAATTAAGCTTTGCCATAAATTACATTTTAAAATAGATTTTACATTATAATAACATTTCACAATTGTACTGTTTTAATGTGTTTTGGCAGTCTCGTTGAGTATCTTTCTTCAAAAGCATTCAAAAATCTTACTGAGGCTGGTAGTGTACAGAATGTACCAATAATGTTGGCCACATATATGCACACAAAGCAAATATATTTTGTTTATTCCTGTTATTCGGTTTTATTGTATAACTTTGTCATAAAAACAATAAACTTGCAACATTATTTCCCAAAACTCCACACCAGGGAAACAGCTAGTGTAACAATAGAGTGATAAAATCTTATTTCCCAGGGATTTCTAGCGAAAACACACCACAAAAAGTGATGTTAAACATAATTTACTTGTGGTTTACAAGGTCTAAAACTCATAAAGGGAAGCTGCACGCCGCCAAAGGTAACATCCCCGTCCAAAGCTCTCGGTTCAGTCCAGCTGAAGGATATGATCTGCTACCTCTCTCTGCTGGAGGGCGGACGACCAGAAGACAAACTAGAATGTAAGATCACTTACTATGCAGTACCTTTCCTACTAAATTACCAGTTTTATTCAAAATACCTCACAGTACACTTACGAGTCCTGTATGGTGTTGAAGAAGCTACCTTTTGGTTCCATTAATGGTTTTCATAATAGAGAAAACACGAGGCGGTGCTGCCATCTACTGGCAGCTTTTGTCACATCTGTAATGGTTTTCTGATTGTAATTCCAGGCTGCTAGTTCAGAAACCTGTTGCTATGGACTGCTCAGATGCTAATAATAACCTCTTGCTAAGGTCTAATACTGACTCTGAGATGCTATTATGCAAGAAATAACAAACTGTTGAATGAAAAACATCAGTGATGGGCTAGTTTAGATTGAATTGTGCTGAGCTTGATTGAATTGTCTTCTTGAGAGATTCTGCCATTGGCTGAGCTGCTGGTTTCCATGGCGACACCCACTTATAGTGCTTCATAGAAAAGCTGAGATTGCAGTCTGAATTGTGAGATTCTTTCAATAGATATCTTTTTTTCTTTTTTTTTTTTTTTAGAATACAGCCATTTTCCTATCAGGTTACCCTTTTAGATGCAGAAATTATCTTTGTATTGAATCTGCAGTGTTTTCTCTTTTTCATACATTCTTTATCTTTCTTTATTTCTGTCGCAGTTATGTTTCGCCTTTATGACACAGATGGGAACGGGTTTTTAGACAGTAAGGTGAGACTTCATCTTTCCAGCAATCTCTTTGGTTTATTATTGTTGTATTAATAGCAAACGCCACCTAGTGGTTCAGTGCTGGATTGGTTGCATTTACTAATTTCGCTGTTCTCTGTTAAATTTGTTTCAAGACTTGTCTGTAATTTTTAGTTTTATAGATGCTTTTCATAAAAAAGAGATAAAAAGGACCGATTCAAGATGAGACATCTCAAGATAAACAAAATTATAATTAATGTATATACTGATATGGTGTAAAAATTTGGTAAATCTTGGTAGAAATTGCTAGAAACTTTACAAAGGATTAAAAAAATGGCTAGTAACACACTGAATTGAGCATGAAATTTTGAAGTAGATGAATTACTCATATGTAATTCAATATAAAGTATAAAATATATATAAAAAATATTTTACTGTAAAATGTTCTCCAGTAATCTTTTTTATTATTATATATGTACATAGCACACACAGACACATTTATATGTGTGTATTTAAATGTTTTTAAATTTGTATTTAAATACACATTTATACACGTTTATATGTGTATATGTTACAAGTAGAAATAATAAATAATCTGTAATGTGATTACCTTGATTACCTGTTTCAGGAGTTTTGACTGAGTTGGAAGTAAGCTTTTTACAAGAAGGTAGATGTAGCAGGATTCAGGATCCCACCACTAGATCTTTGTGTAGAGTTACAATGATGTTGTGCAGAAAATGTCTTCTCCTCCCGAACAGGAACTGGAGCACATTATATCTCAGATGATGCATGTTGCGGAGTATCTGGAGTGGGACATCACAGAACTGAAGCCGGTAAAATATACTTGAATTTGACTGTGGCCAGACAGTGTGTGCCAAATTTGATCATATTTTTCTAATAATTAACATGTCTAACATAATTGATTTTGGGGTGTAGATTCTGGAGGAGATGATGCAGGAGATCGACTATGACCGTGACGGGATGGTTTCTCTTGAAGAGTGGGTCCAGGGTGGCCTGACCACTATTCCTCTGCTAGTACTTCTGGGACTTGAAACTGTGATTATCAATTAAGCTTTACATATCTATACTCTGGTTGCAAAGACAAGGCTTGAGCCTAATCCCAGACTAAAATGAAATTCTGAGCTGTTTCAACTGAAAGAAACTTGCACTGACTGATCTTAAAATATCAGTGGCTTTGTTTTGTCTTAAGATGCACACCAGTAATGTTTTTGGTAAGACATGTTAATAAAAAATACTTAAATGTCCTAATTGAGCTATGGCCTAATCCTGGCTTAGTCTAAACCCTGTCTGTGAAACTGGGCCTATATGTGTTTGTCCAATGTGTTTCTTTTCCCATCTTGTCCGTTCATCCAAACCAAAAGAACAGATGCAGTACATCGTTGATAAATTGAGATGTTACACTCTATTTGCCCACTAGATGGAGTCCTCGACTAATTTTAAATGCCTTTTTGGCTGCACTAGTGGTCTAGTGCCTTGATTTATTTTGCATGTCATCCAGATTGTTAAAGATGCAGATTCAACATTTTTCAAAACATATTCCTTTCCTTTCAAGTTCTGCATTGTCTCAGCAGGATTCCAGAATACCCTTTATGTAATTTGCTGTAGTGTTTTTCATCACAGTTGTCATAGTTGTATTATCCCTGTCAAGTCCTCATAGCTGTCTTCCTCTCATTCTCTCGCTATTGTCTTTGTCTTTTTCACTCTCTCTGTTTTGCAGAATGTAAAGGATGACGGGCAGCATGTGTGGAGACTGAAGCACTTCAGTAAACCTGCGTACTGTAACCTTTGTCTGAATATGTTGGTTGGATTGGGAAAGCAAGGCCTCTGCTGCTCCTGTAAGTCCAGCACCAGAACTTCATTTATTATGTTAATCTGTTCACTTACCATTTTGTGCCTTATGCTGTAAGTGCAAATGGACAAATACAAGTCAAGATCATCTAATTAATTTCTTTTCTAATATAAGCTAATGTATTAATTATCCCATCTTTAAACATTGACATTCAAAGAATTAAAGATGGTTGCAAGGTCATAGTTTTTTTTGTGCTTTGGTGAAGTAATATGTGTTTTTATAATGTGTTTATAAATTAATATAATAATAAATGCCGACATTAACCAATTGTAGACATTATAATAGTAATACATTTAATTAAAACACATGTTAAAGTATTAAAAATGATAAAAACTGATACTAAAAACAAATGAACATTTCAAAACATTTTTACTTTACACTATGAATCAATTTTCTGTGTCTGTTTTATAGTCTGTAAGTACACCGTTCATGAGAGATGTGTGGCTCGAGCCCCCCTGTCCTGCATCAAAACATACGTCAAATCGAAGAAAAACACCGAGGTGCGTCGAATTGTAGTGTTTAAAAACCAGCACGCTTGGATCACCAATGCTTCACGGGGCTTAGACCAAGGGCTTCTTTTCAGCTAATGAAATTAGAAAGAAATTCTCTCTCTAAGCATTGCTAATTACATGATTAACCTGGTTTAAACAGAGACCTGAATACACCAATGATGAGTCGTAATCAAAGCCTATGCTCATTTGTGATATGCCTGTATATTCTTTCTCCCTCTCTCTCTCTCTATCTCTATATGTGCATTTATTTGCATTTTTACATGTTAACAAAAGCTTTTTTTAATAGATTATGCATCATTTCTGGGTTGAGGGAAACTGTCCAAGCAAGTGTGATAAGTGTCACAAAACTATCAAGTGTTACCAGGGTCTTACAGGCCTTCACTGTGTCTGGTGCCAGATTACTGTGAGTTTATCAGTATTCTTAATTATTAAATAAATATTGATGAATTATCTGATCTGTTTTAAAGTTAGGTTCTGCTCTGTCTTGCAGCTACACAACAAGTGCGCTTCTCACGTCAAACCCGAATGTGACTGCGGATCACTGAGAGATCACATACTTCCTCCAAACACAATATGCCCTGTTGTACTGGTAATATGTCATATTTCTTTTCGTACGTTATTTTGGGACTCAGTTGTTATATAAAGCTCAGCTCTTTTAGACTTTACATGTGACCTTTAACTGCAGGAGAGACAGTCCACTCTGAGAAAAGACTCCAGCCAATCAGGAGGCCGGGGGAAAATACAAAGGACCAATTCAGTATCAGTGGATGGACAGGGGCTACAGGTGAATGACACACACTTATAGTCGGATATTGCTAAAAACAGGAAGTCCCAGGGGTACGTTTCCTGCAGGTGGAATGAAACAAAATAACATAGTGCTTTAGTCAATCTAATAGTCCCTAATGCTATCAGGCAAAATACATGATTGATACGAAATACATTTGGGAGTTGACTTAGCTAGTTTTATATTTTTCATGCATGCATCTTTTATGATCATCTCATATAAATTAGGGACAATATGGAATATGTGATCTTTTAGAATTTCTCAATACACACATTTAAATGAACTAGTGTAGACAAAAGGTGATTTAAAATGACATTTTAACTAGAGATGCACTGATATAAATGTTTGGTCACACTTTATTTTAAGGTCCAATTCTCTCTATTAACACACATTTAACTACAACCTCAGTAAACTCCTAATTTGCTGCTTATTAATAATTAGTGAGGTAGTTGTTAAGTTTAAGTTCTGGGCAGGATTAGGGATGTAGAATATGATCATGCAGAATTTATTAGCACGCACTTTATTCAGTACTAATAAACAGCCAATATGTTAATAATAGGCATGCTAATAAGCTACTAGTTAATATTGAGAATTGGTCCCTATACTAAAGTGTTACCAATTTTTTTTAATTTTTTTTTACAAATTTTATTCTATGTAATATGCATTATTAATTATTTGTAATTATTTAATAAGGCTGATGTCCTACTGTATAAAAGCTTATATTTAAATTCTGCATTTTTGTCTAAATAAATCAGTTTTAAAAATAATGAAAAACACAAAAACACTAACAACTAAAATAATTGTTTTAAATGCAACAAGTGAATCTAGGCATTACAACATTATGATATGCAGTATAAAAACAGGGGCCTGTTTCATAAAACAAGTTTACCAAATAAGCCAGGCTTATTTCAGTTAGTCTGACTTATTTTGAACCAGATCAACTGACAATAAGTCAGACTAACTGAAATAAACCTGGCTCATTTGGTAAACTTGTTTTATGAAACAGGCCCCAGGGGCCTGTTCCATAAAAGACGCTAAGAAAAGCGGGGATTAAAGTCCAAAACCTGACTTGAAATAACCTGACAAATCAATCGGGACTAAAGCGGTTTCATAAACGACAATTCAAGTTAACGCAATCTGACTAATTCGATCCAGGTTCAGTGAGTCAGGATAATGTGACGTACACGCTTATTCTGAAGCAGCCCTTAATATCGATCATGGATCAAATCGATCAACCATAGCAAACAGCGAATATTTGTGCTGTTTAATGCATTTGAAACATTGTGTTTTCCTCAGTGCATAACTGACACGTCACAGGTATATTTTTCATCTGTAAATGTTAGAAAGTCATGCAAATATATCCATTTTGCTGTCAGGAGTGGGCGAGGCTTACGCGAGGAACGAGAGGCTATGGCGCGCATGTTACGTTAAGCACAGACGGAGCAGAATAGAATAATAGCGCAATAATTTTGAATAAAATATAAGTACATTCTGCTAAAATATTTGTTGTTGGATGATAAATGTGATACGTAGAATTTTAATCCTACGTATAAGTGTATTTTTATGATAGCGTTATCTGTTAATCAAATGTAAGCTGGCTAATACAGCCATACTAGCTCAAATGAGTTAAATGTGTGTTCCTCTTATCAGTTAAAATGTACTCTGATTTCTATTATTTATTTTAATTTTTAATTCAGTGATTTTAACTTTTTATTTAGTGTTTTTTATGCTTTAAAGAGCCATTTTAGATTGTAATGTTTTAATGTTCTAATAACCATAAAAGGTACAGCTGTCATAAAATCAGAGAGAAAGGCTGCATGGCTAGAAACTTCTGATCAACTGAATGCACAAGTAGCAACAATGTTAAAATGTCATTAGCCTACACTTTGGGCACAATACATTAAATACAGTTGGTTGTAGCCTATTATTTATTTGATTATTTAAGGTGTATTTTCTGTATACTTTTATTTTTGGACTGATAATAAAGTCAACTGATTGTATGTGAGAGAGACAGTAATATCGATGCGTTCCTATTGGTCAGAGTTAGAGGAGCTCAGCTTAGCCTGACAGTTAGTCTGCTCCTGACCAGGTTAGTTTGCCAGCATAAGTTGCCACAGTGACTGAGCTTGAGCTATGGTAATTTTGCTTTCAGAAACCAAATCAAGTGAAATTAAGTCATAATTACTGAAATAAGCCTGGCTTATTTGGTAAACTTGTTTTATGGAACAGGCCCCAGGTGTTCTTCAAAAATAAATATTTATATTTGCTAATGATTGCATTTAACAGTATATCCAGTATTGACTGACACATATTAATTTAAAAAGGTTAAAATAACTGATGTAATATGATATAATCTGCATTGTTCATTCCTATTTAAACTAAAATATAAGTATACAAATAAAAAATCTATTAATATAATGTTAACGATTAACTTCCTGGTGAGTCATCAACTAAGTTTTGCTCAAAATTACAATTATATCTCAAAATCACACTTCTAGGCAGCAGTGACCCTCTGTGATTGGGTGTTGTCTGAGCATAGTAATGACAGAACGAAAAAAGACGAATCATGTCCTGGGTCATCCATCTTGGCTGGCGGCGGCTAACCAGTGTAATAATCAGGATTATTATTTATAATTAGAGGAAGTAATGGATCACTCGTCACCGGACGGGCGGCTCATTAATTCACCTGGGCCTGCTGGGATTGTTTCGATGGGTCCTGTTTTAAGCGCTTCATCTGTGTCACTGTTCACCGGAAGACGACTCACACTCTCTGGATTAGTTTGTGCGTGCGTCGTCCGCTCCAAAACCCCACAATCATCATGCATCCATGCAGAAAAGTGACTCATGGTCAAAGACTGTCATTAATGACTAAATATGGAGCTGATTACTGAGGTTTGCCAGTTGCGTCTCATGACGTGGGTTTTACATGGGTAGTGCATCACAGACGTTTTTTGGACTGAAGAGTTATTCTGAGATCTTTTTGAGCAGATCAGACTCGATTAACGTCAGTGTGATTTTAAACTCTGTTTTATAATTATGAGAGAGAATTATCACATTGCTGACCGAAAATTAAGGTTCAGGTGGTGAAGAATATGTTAAGAAAAACCATTGTTGAAGAATCAATACATTTTCTGAGATGCATGGTATCACTAAATATACATTTGTGAATTTAAGGATGTTTTATGCACTCTGTTGGTCATTAAAAATGGAATCATAAAGCACAACAGCTGATTTAAAAGCTAAATTCACGTAAAATGTTTCTAGGTTAGGATATGTAAAAATTCATTTTTCATTTTAATCTGTAGATTACTCCATTAGAAGGAACTCATCCATTGTTGGTTTTCGTCAACCCTAAAAGTGGAGGCAAACAAGGGGAAAGGTGAGATTTGTGAAAGATGGTGTCAGATTTTAATAAGAAAGTTACACTTCAGTATTTTCATATAGCATTTCTACTGTATTTCAGTCAATCTGCATAAGTTATCCATCACTACAGTTTGTTTGACACCAGTGCATACCAGTTTCAGTCAAATTAGCAATGCACTGAATGTGTTTGAGGTTGTTGATGAAACTTCTCTGAGTTACAATTACAGTTTCACATCCATTTCTGGCAGCCTAAATGAGGACCTAATCAAATCAGTTGCAATTTGAAATCCATTTTTGGCATCCTAAAGATCCATATCAGATTTCAGTTCCTCTTGATGGGCAATATTGAATCAGATGGCCATGATCACCAGTATTTGCATAGCTAATTTCTTGTAATAGCTAATATTAATGACAAAATCCTTAGTTTCTATTAAAAAAATCACTGTAAAATATATCCTGTTAAATTTATGTACAAAAATGGCATCTGTGGTTGCCAGAAATTCATTGTGAAAATATTATGGATGGAATATTGGTGCCTTAATTGGTGCCATTTATAGTTCACCATATACAGTATGATTATATACAATTGACAGGCTTTTTACTGTAGCAATTGAATGGTCTTTTTTTCACAATGTGAGTAAATTTTTTTTTTTTTTACAAGTTTATAGAAGATCATCTTTACCCAGATGTTAAAACAAAAGTGACTTTATTGACATTTTAATACCATTTTTTCCTAACCATTGATTTGTTTAGAACATTTGATCATTGTTAAAGAAAAACCCTATGCCATAATTTATTTAAAATATATTTATTTCATACTAACTTCAAATCCATAAACATATTTATTGACACATCACGTAAGATGTATTGATATAAAATTATATTTAACCGTAAGTATTTCTTTATTGCACAATGCACATTTCTTAATATTATGCCTAAAATGTGTTTTAATGTCACTATAGATGAGGATTGTATGATCTCTGTATAATATCAGTCTTTAAATGAAAGATATTTAAAGTGTACCTGAAGTATACTTGCAATAGTTCCACTTTAGCACAATCAAATATAATTAAGTATATCTTTAGTTGGACCTCAACACAGTTAAAGTGCATTAAGTACAAAATTAGTTGTTCTAATTTAGCAGAATTTAAGTATACCAGCTTAATATACAAAAAAAGTACAGTTGCAGGGTATTTTTTATTACGCACATAAATATGTAAATTATTTATATACTTAGCATGATATAAATGTATTTCAAATACATTTTAGAATTTTTTTTTTTTCACTAGTTCTGTTTATAACTTCTGCCCTATCTAGGATCTTCCGAAAGTTCCAGTACCTCCTGAACCCCCGTCAAGTCTACAACCTGGCCAAGAACGGCCCCATGCCTGGGTGAGTGACAGTTCTCCAGACACTCCAGAGAGGCTTTTCTCTTATCATTCTAACAGAAGCATTTAGCTCCCTGCTGTCTAGCTTTCTGGGAAACGTATTGTTGTGCCACATTCTCACTTCATGATCATAAGAGTTACGACAACCTGATGTTAACAGTACATTGTATATGCAGACACTGCTTGATAATCAAGTGCACTAATTCATGCATGACAATCTCGCTCTGCATCTTAGCTGTAAATGTAGACATTATTAAAGGGTTAGATCCACCATCACAAACACAGTGGAGAACAAAGCCAGACTGTTGAAGTCTCCAGTGCTGACAGTCAGCTGGTAATAATAGATTCATGTTAGTGTTAGTGTGTTGCCGCTCTCAGGGCCTTGTGTGATCACGCATACCATCGCCGGTGTCAATCAAATGCACGCAACCATGAGGCTCTGTGATCACTGACTGAATTTGTTATTAGTATGCCAGATACGTGTTCACTTTTGAGTTAAGTGCACAGCCGTGAGGGTTGTGACAATATTCAATGAGACTATATTTTGAAAATAGAATTTTAAAGAAAACAGAAATGTTATTGGGTGTGAATATTTGGGTAGACAGTGAATCAATTCCATTCACTTGTTCATACTGTTGGTTTTTGATTCAACTTTGGAAAATTCTGAACGATTCAGTTTGATTCATTTATTGATTTGATTCAATTAGTGACATGATTCTGTATGCATTTTTATGGGTCTTGGGCAAAAAAGAAGAAAGAAAAACTACTCTAAATGCAGTTAAAGAACTGAAACACTTTTCAACAATGATAATAATAAGAATAAGAAAAAATATTTATTGAGAGCCAAATCAGCATATTAGTTTGGCTTCTGAAGGATCATGTGACACTGAAGACTAGAGTAATAACTCCTAACATTTCAGCTTTGCATCACAGGAATAAATTAATTTTAAAATATATTAAAGTAGAAAACAGTTATTTTAAATTGTAATAATATTTCACAATTGTATTGTATTTTCAGTTGTTGTATTTTTATTGTTTTATTGTATTTTCAATAAAACAAATGCAGCCTTGGTGAGCAAAAAAAAACAAAAAACTTTTTTTTTCAAAAAATAAATAAAATAATAAATAAATCATACATACATACATAAATAAAAAAAAATCTTACCAACCCCAAACTTTTGAACTGTAGTGTATTTTTCATCAAAATCTCAGTTAGAGTAATTGGATTCCTAGCATTTTAAATCAGTGGTTCAAAACAAACGATTTACAATTCAAACATCTTATTGGAAGATCACTGCATAGAGTTTTTACTTGAATGTTTTCTAGTGTAGGAATATTATTTTTTATAAATGCACCCCATTGAGTGATGCTCTCCAGACACCATTTAGTGACCTTGTCAGCCAATTTGCTTTTGAACCTATTGATTATGGCGTTTGAACTCAGGTGTAGCCTATGTATCGACGTTTCTCTACTGGTGGAAAAGATAGCTTTTGACTTTATGCATTCACAGTCATATCTGTTGAAGTAACACACAAGCTTGGCGTAGTCATGTGATGATAATGTGACATAGCTTTGTCGAGGTGACTGTCAGCCGTAGCTCTGGGCTGTCTGTCAATTACAGACCCTGTTAATACAATTAGAGCAAATTGAGTGTTTGTTTCTTCATACTCAAACATCCTCAAAGTTGCTTTTTCATGTGATTGGTCATCTGTTTTTGCGGTCTAATATGATTTGCCAAGCCTGCATGTCCCAATAAGTAAAGTAATTGAGGGTCTTATTTTGTGCGCCATTCTACCATGTAAGGTCCCTTCATGCAGTTAGAGCTTTATTATTGTGAAGGAACAGAAGACGCTGCAATGAACATTGTCTTGGTAGATCTGATTAGCTTCTGAACAGGCTTGGCTTTCCAAAAGATGGATTTGCATTTGTTATTTAAACAAAAGATTCATTCATAATCCAATACAGTGAAAAAGATTTCACTATTTTACAGTTTTTTTATGTGTATTATCTAATAAATCATGGTTATCTTTCATTAAATACATGCATACACAGTATTTAATAGTTGCGGAAGTATAAAAATATGGTTAAATTGCTTGGCATTTTAGTAATTCTGAAAACGCTCTTTATTTCAGCTTAAATTTCTTTCGAGATGTTCCAGATTTCAGAGTCCTGGCCTGTGGTGGAGATGGTACCGTTGGATGGATTCTTGATGTTATAGGTGAGTTCAGATTAAAACAGAGTTGTACAACACAGTTGTATGACGCCCACATAGTGCTTGTTTGTTTGCTTTGGCCTCTTGTTTAGTCATTTCTTAAAGCAATTAAAAGCCTGAGTCATGTGGATCAGGGCTTCCATACTGTGCCATGTTGTAAATTAAATCCAGGAAGTTTTCATTCTAGATTTAATAAAAACAGCAAGCTAAAGTAAACTACATAACATAAAGACATCTTGAGGAAATACTGCAAAAAAGGTTTTTCTTGTTGTTTCAGAGGCTCTTTTGTACAGAAGTGATTTTGTATATTTGTCGAAATAGTAAAATACTTATTTTTCACAAAACTAAAGCTATTACATTCGTACCTGTATTTTCGGGGCAAATAGAATGATTATCTTTTTTTAAGAAATGACATATTACATATATCATCTGAAGAATAGTCTCCGCAGGTGATTTTTTTTTAGATGACTGCGTCCTCATTTAGTCCTTTATTTGTGTCAAAAATTGCCTTCATTTTTTATCAATCAAAACAAAGGCAGAGTAATAGACTGGATGCTTTCAGAGGGGTGTATTAGAAAAGAACCACTGTAGTTTTGACATTGCCATTTATTTCATTATACAGTACATGCGTGCATACGTATGTACTGTAGTCTGTATGGTCTATATGTGTATGGCTCAAAATCAGCAAAAAATCATGAAAAAATGTATCATCTTTTATTGGAAAATTAAATAACATTTGATTAAACTTCGATTATAGATTTGATCTTTTAAACAAAGTGTTAATTTCAATGAGGGAAGAACAAATTTATACTTAAGTGTTACGTACATTGCTGTCTCTGACAGACAGCCTGTTCTTCTTCTTCTTCTTCTTCTTCTTCTTCTTCTTCTTCTTCTCCTCAGAAAGCAATGATGTACTATTGTGGGTTTTCCAAAAAATGTGTGTTCCCTGAACCTCTATACTACGAATACTATTGTGCATGTTATTTTTTGACAGACATCAATGTTTTTATATTCAAATGATGTAGATTTTAGTTCAAATGTTCTGTGTAAATGGTTTGATATTTGGTTATTATGACACATGCTGGAGATGTCAAAAAAAGAGGTTTTGATGCACATTCTCATAGCCAGCTATGAGGTAAATTTTTCATGTTCAAAAATAAAATTTGTTCTCTGAATGACTAATTTGCTGTTAAACTCCTCATATGAATGTCTGCATGACATGTATAATACAGTTTAGACAGTTTGCAAGAATTTTTAGCATCCGGACCGTGGTATGAAAATGTTCGCTGCGAGACACTGCCGGTGTGGACGAGTTGTGAGTGAGGGCGCGGGCACAGCCTCCCTGTTGCCAGATCCATATTTAAAAGCGTTTTTGGACTTGTCTTTTCCACTTAATTTAACATTTTGGAAAGGTAAAAGTAGGAAGTTGCAGTTTAGGGTCAGCGATATCTTTATGTTATCTTATTTGCAAATGATTTGACATAATTTCGGTTTATTTTTATTTGTTTTTAGTTTTTTGTTTGTTTTAGTAGTAATATCTGGCAACACTGCATTGCCAGTGTTGTGCCCATTTTTGACCCCCTGCCAAATTATTACCCCTCTCGTTGAAATCGCTATATGATTGCCTAATCCTAACCCCACCCCTAATCCTAACCCCTCCCCACACCTAACCCTAAACCTACCAAGACTAGGGGGGTAATAATCTGGCAGGGGTCAGAATTGGGCACAACACCGGCACTTAAACTGACAGTAACAAAAAACCCCACAGACAGGTTATAGCTGAAGGATACGACATTCGGTAAGGGAAATGAAAAAAAAAAAAAAAAATATATATATATATATATATATGTATCATGATATTATCTGTCAGAAACGTTATCAACGCTGCCAAAAACAGTAGCATTTAACAGTACACAGATCTGTAGAACAAGTAGGTTACAGAATGAAATGAATTACACAAACACTAGCCATGAAGAAGTCTATGCTATGTCATTCAGTAGGCCTATAGTAGTTACATTTTCATAAATCATGCTATAAACATTCAAAAGAGCACTAGACAAAGTTATCAGCTATATAATAATGATTATTAATAAAAACTATAACAGCAATATGTATTGTTGCATGAATAATAAACAAATGATAAAATTATCCACTTCTAACTATATTAAAGTATTAACAAATTTTGATGCAATAAATAGGGTATGATTTAAAAATGATTCTTCCAAAACAGAGAAAACACCCCCCCCCCCCCACCCGGACCTCACTACTTTTCAAAGCCTGGCTATGGCCATGTTGATGCACAAAGTAGCATTTTATTGTCTCTTAAAAATCTTTTATTTAAATCCATGAAAATGCAGATCCTGTTGTAATTGATAGTGAAAAAATCACTTTTTAAAACTGTGTTACACTATTACCCCTTAGCAGATTTTGACTCTATGTAAACTATGTATTGTGTATAGTACAGTTGAGAGCAAAGGTAAAACAGGTTATATTTTCCCCTCTGCCATTACAAAGCAACTTTAGTGGAATCATGGGATGTTCTGTTTTTCCTATTGTTCTCTGAAGTGCTGTTCTTTTTCTTAGATAAAGCCAACTTTGAGCAGAATCCTCCTGTGTGTGTACTTCCTCTCGGCACAGGAAATGACCTCGCAAGGTGTCTGCGCTGGGGTGGAGGTAATTTAGATCATTTAAATATTTTAATATGATGCTGTAAATGAGATTTTGTGTGAATCCTAAAACCTGAATCCACAACGCGAGCCACTCTGAGGAAACTTATCGCATATTATCACTCTAGTATTTTCACATTGTATTTTACTCATTCATAACTACTTAGATTTAAATGTTGCAAAAACATCAGTTCCTTGTCTATAAATAGCTGGAGCGCAATGGATTCAAACCTGAAACACCTCAATGGAGTAACTTATAATGTGTTCTTTGGGTTTCAGGCTACGACGGAGAAAGTCTTTTGCAGATTCTCAAGGACATTGAGAACAGTACTGAAGTGATGTTGGACAGGTGGAAGATTGACATCACTCCTGTAGACAAAGATGAAAGAGGAGATCCAGTCCCGTACAGCATCGTGAACAATTACTTCTCTATTGGCGTGGTGAGTCCGAACCATAAAAGTTGCATGTAGAGACCCCTGAGGCTTCTTAACAATCCACATACTTCCACTCTTTCCCTCCCAATAAACAGAGAGAGACTCGCATATACGCATCTGGCCGGTGTGCTAGTCTGGTCTATTAACCATGAGACAGTATGTGATGACTGTGAGTGGAGTTTATGAATGAAGAAGTGAATAAGGCCCCTAAGTAATAAGACTAAATGAGCTAATCAAGAGGGCTGAGTGCTTTTTGAAATGCCAAGAGCATGTATTACATTAACAAAGCCGTCCCTCATCACTGCGGTGAGGAGCGAAGCTTGCCAATTGACAATGAAATATGCCGTAGACGTTACACGGCTCTCGTCTTACCGAACGACGATCAAACACGTCGTGTGTTGATGCATCTCAGCCCGTCTGAAATCTAATGATGCTTATTACGGCGACCGCATGTCAGCCATTATCCAGAAATGTCAAGGGAAATACGGTAATTGACATTTACAGGTTTGACGGCTCTGTTTTATTTTAGATTTGTACACATCTTTAAAAAAAAGAAATTGTAATGAGGGAGACATGCTTGGACAAATGTTAGTCAATGTCAGCTTGTTAATAAGGGAATTGATGGCTTTAAGTATTGATTCATGAAACATTCAGTCCCATGTTCACCTTTACATAAAACAAGTCTTTGATAGATAGACAGAGAGAGATAGACAAATATGTGTATATATACAGTGCCCTCCACTAATATTGGCACCCTTGGTAAATATGAGCAAAGGTGGCTGTGAAAATAAATCTGCATTGTTTATCCTTTTGATCTTTCATTCAAAAAATTCACAAAATTTAACCTATCATTGAAGTAAAACAATTGAATGTGGGGAGAAAATCTCATGATGAAATAAATGTTTTTCTCCGATGAATGTTGGCCACAATTATTGGCACCCCTAGAAATTCTTATGAGTAAAACATCTCTGAAGTATATTCCCATTCATATTTACATTTTTTAGCACACCAGGGTGACTAGGAGCATGAAATTGTCCAGCCAGGACTTCCTGTTCCACAGGATTATAAATATGAGGAACACAAAGGCCAAATTCCTTAATCATCCATCACAAGGAGTAAAACCTTAGAATATAGTTCTGATGTTTAGAACAAGATTGTTGAGCATCACAAAATAGAAAGTGGCTGTAAGTAAATAGTTAAAGCATTGAAAATCCCCATTTCCACCATCAGGGTGAATCAACTAAAAATGTTAAAAATCTGCCTGGAAGAGGATGTGTCTATATCGTGCTAATGCACGGTGAGGAGGAGAGTTTGAGTGGCCAAAGAGTCTCCAAGGATCACAGCTGGAGAATTGCAGAAGATAGTTGAGTCTTGGGGTCAGAAAGCCTGAAAAAATATATATCAAACATCCCCTACATCACCACATGTTGTTCGGGAGGGTTTCAAGGACAATTCTCCTCACTCATCCAAAAACAAACTCCAGAAAATTCAGTTGTCAGACACTGGAACTTCAAATGGCACTGGCTTCTATGGTCAGATGAAACTGAAAAAAGAGCTTTTTGACAGCAAACCCACCAGATGAGTTTAGTACAAACAGGGATAAAAAGTAAATATACTGCTGGATCTTTAATGTTGTGGGCCTGTTTTTCTGCTGGAGGTCCTGAACATCTTGTTCTGATGCATGGCATCATGGATTCTATCAAATACCAAAATGGGCCGTGCTTGGATCTTCCACCAGGACAACAATCCAAAACAAACACAAAATAATCAAAATAAACACAAAAATGGGTCACCGAGCACAAAATGATGCTTTTACCATGGCCGTCCCAGTCCTCTGACCTGAACCCTACAGAAAATGAGTGGGGTGAACTGAAGATAAGAAGTACTAACATGGAGCTGTGAATCTGAAGGATCTGGAGAGATTCTGTATGAAGAAAATGGTCCCTGGTCTCTTATCAGGTGTTCTCCAAACTCTCAGGCATTACAGAAGAAAACTCAGGGCTGCTGTCTTGGGAAAGGACACTGCAATAATTGGGTGCCACCATGGCTAATATGAACTAGAGAAAGTATTTATTTCACAATACGATTTCTCTCCCACTTTCAATTGTTTTACTTCAATGATAGGTTAGAATTTTATGAATTTTTTGAATGAAAGATCAAAAGGATAAACAATGCAGATTTATTTTTACAGCCACCTTTGCTCATATTTACCAAGGGTGCCAATATTAGTGGAGGGCACTGTATACAAATATATATATATATGCAAAATGTTAATAATTGAAACAAAATAAGAGGGATCATGAAAATGGCATTTTATTTTTTATTTAGTACTGTCCTGAATAAGCTATTTCACATAACAGATGTTTACATATATTCCACAAGACAAAATAATAACTGAATTTATAAAAATGACCCCATTGAAAAGTTTTCACACCCTTGAATCTTAATACTGTGTGTCATTTCCTGGATGATCCACGACTGTTTTTATATTTTGTGATAGTTGTTCATGAGTCCCTTGTTGGTCCTGAGCAGTTCAACTGCCTGCTGTTCTTCAGAAAAATCCTCCAGCTCCTGCACATTCTTTGCTTTTCCAGCATCTTCTGCATATTTGAACCCTTTTCATCACTGACTGTATGATTTTGAGATCCATCTTTTAACACTAAGGACAATTGAGGGCATAACTATTACAAAAGGTGTAAACGTACTGATGCTCAAGAAGGCCACACAATGCATTAAGAGACGGGGGGTGTACTTATTTTGTCTTCTGAAGTCCAGTACTAAATGAAAAAATATGATCGTTAAACAAAATGATCATCATCCTGTTCAAAAGTTTATATCCCCCGGCTCTTAATGCACTGTGTTGCCTTCTTGAGCATCAGTAAATGTTTTCACCTTTTGTAATAGTTGTGTATGAGTCCCTCAGTTGTCCTCGGTGTGAAAATATGGATCTCATCATACAGTCACTTTTGGAAAGGGATCAAATATGCAGAAGATGCTGGAAAAGCAAAGAATGTGCAGGAGCTGGAGGATTTTTCTGAAGAACAGCAGGCAGTTGAACTGCTCAGGACCAACAAGGGACTCATGAACAACTATCACAAAATATAAAAACAGCCGTGGATCTTCCAGGAAATGACGCGTAGTATTAAGATTCAAGGGTATGTAAATTTTTGAATGGGTCATTTTTATAAATTCAGTAATTATTTTGTCTTGTGGAGTATGTGTAAACATCTGTTATGTGAAATAGCTTATTCAGGACAGTACTAAATAAAAAATAACATGCAATTTTCATTATTCCTTTTATTTTATTAACATTTTGCACATTCTGCAAGGGGTATGTAAAGTTATGAGCACAACTGTATATATAGAAAATCTTTTTAATAATAATTTTAAAAATAGTTTTAATTTTCAATTACATACAGATATATACATACTTTTATGCATACTATAAAACTATAAAAATGTTGTAAACTGATTTATAAATAGATCGATCTCTGTCTCATTAATTATTCAGCTGCACTATATTCAGTACTGTGTTAATGAAATGAAATTTTCAATGTGTTGACAAATTTAGTTGTTTGTTTGGATTATAGAGGAGTGCAAATCTCAGTGGGACCAAGTGATATTTTTCCTATCACATTTTACAAGAAAACACAAATTCCTTTTGAAAACAACTGAAAACCAATAGAGATTACAGAGCAAGTCGTGCTCATAATTACTTTGCAGATTATGCAAATAAAAAACAATGTCTTCCGTAATTATGTATATGAACTCTAGGAACTAATCAGCCAACAAATGCAGCTGTTGCCAGACAAGATGGTGCAAGAACATTTTAACAGATAGGGGTAATTTAAGACATTTACAGCAATATCTGTGTCACAGCTTCTAAACAACTTTAACTTTTAGGGCTAAATTAACAGAGCTCAGAATATGCATCTTTGCCCATATTTGTAACTTAAAATATCACCATTGTATGCAACCTTTAATGAATTTCAATTAATTTAAGACTTTCTGCTCCACTTTAAGACCTTTTAAATGGTTTTTAAGAAACCATCAAAAAGAAAACTTTAGCACTTCAAAAAGCAAAAGCAAAAATGTATTTCTCATAGCAAGCCTGATAAATTGCCTAGAAGAAATACAGCAAAATACAAAATACTTTTTCAAAAAATGAGTCAAATTTAAATCCAAAGACCAACAAGACTGGTAAAACAAATGTAACGCATCAACAAAAACTCTCTCAAATCAAAGCTGTTCTTCATATTAACGCTTGTCTCACTGACTGATCACCCTGTCAAGTGATATTTTGGGTAATTAGGTACCATTTAAATACCAAAGTTGAAATATCCCTCTCCGTTAGACAGGGGGTGTTATCATTTCGGTCAGAGCCAGAAGCTAGAGACAGTCCCTAATCACACAGGATCGCCTAAGATAATGTAGTCTGTTTCCTAATGACCCTGCGCTCATGTCAAAGTCATTACTCTCCCGCTGAAGGCACATCATCTGCCTGGACAAGCCGTAATTGGACTAAATGGTGAACTATGAGAGAACATTACACATGTCCCTTTATTAATTTGGGCACGAGAGTTTTGCAGTGGTAATTATCGGGGAGGGGTGGACAACGGCAGATTAAAGATAGCGAGTGACTGACTGCTGCAACTTTGACTTTAGAGTCAATGAAAGGAAATCTGCTCTCTCTCTCTTTCTCTCATGGACGCCGGATACGATGACGTCTCTGAAAGCTCCTTGGTTTCAGCGCCGGGCATCAAACCAGAGCCAGGCCGAGGGGAGACTGTGCCTTTGCTCTCATGTTTTTATTTATTGTGCAGTTTATAAGAAAAGAGCAATGCAATCTTTTAGATACTCCTGTCATTTTACCTTTCTTCTTGTTCTGGGTTGAAGAAAACCAAGACTGGTGGGACCCCGGGCCTCCCTTTGCTCTGCAACTAACGGCGGGTTTAAAAGATGTCAACAGTCAAGGAATTGATTTTTTTGGCTTACACTAGACTTTTTTCAGCGGTGAGCTAGCAGGGGGTCTTCTGTGTGGAGGTGGTTTCATTGGAGGGGCCGGATTCACAAATGGTCCGAACAGTGTGTTTGGGGCTTGAGGGAAAAGAGAGGGAGGCCCTCTTGGAGGAAGAAGAAAGTTTCAGCAAGTTTTTTAATCTCTGTTTGAGCACACCCAAGTTCGCTCATACTTTATTTCCCCCGAATATACCTAGTCAGGTGGAAATGACCTGTTTGTGGAACAATTTTTGCGAACCTTTGAACTCCATACAGTGCTATTTTAGGACACTTTTCTTGTTTTTGTTAATATTTAGAATTAGAACACACACACATTGCGTACTCTATTTTTTAATTTTTAATTTTTTTGAGAATGCGGTGAGGCATTTTTAAGCCTTTTTAGCAAAAATACAAAGTATAAAACCTGTAGAATACTGCTAAAGTGGGACGCTTACGTTTCTGTTCATTTCATTTCAATATTCATTCCATTTTCCTGTGTTTCGTAGATGTTTTACGTTTTTAAAATGGTTTTGTGTAACAGACTGATTATCAGAAAATGTTACTTTTGTCATAGGTCCAGTAGTTTTGTGCCATGTTGCTGTTTTCTGTGAATATGCAGCATCTTCATAATATGTCAGCACAAAAATAACTTGAAACAAATGATAAAAATGCAGTTTTGTGGCTAGATATTTACTACTACTTTTTTTTTGCTGATAATGGGGGGCAAGCTGTGAAATTCTGCTGAATGAAGAATGTACAACTTCTATATTGTGTATAAAAGTGTCATGTTTGTCATGCTTCTCCTCTTCGTCCTTACAAATGATCAGGCCTTCAGAATCTACATTCCTCAATCAGGACATATAGTCACTTTACATTTCAACCACCATCTCTATACATCACCATAGCAACAAAACATTTACAGTACACAAAACACATGCAAACAGAGCGCACACAAGTGCATCTGAACCTCTAACCTCGGATGTCAGAGTACCTGTGACGGGCGCCAGCAGAGCCGCAGCATCCTGTATGTGTGTGCGATTAATTAGCCTGAACCACGTGTTCAGTCCTCGTGTCAATACTCATCATCGTTGGCTAGAACCCCAGCAAAGAATCGCAAACACCTTATCTGTTAACACACATACATATGCATGGAGATCAAACTTGTTTCCAGTCATGTGGAAGGGCGATCAGGCCCGTAATTGGAGCTCGGTGTGGGGGAAGGAATTTTGTTTTTGTAGTCAGAGTTTTGTCTGGTTTTAAAATACATTCATCTGGTTTTAAAATAAACATGTCTCTGTCTGCGGCATCTCTGACGCGGGGCTTTTGTTTATAGCTAATGGTCCGTGATAAAACCATCATGAAACTATTCAATACAATCCTCAATCTGTTGTCTTTTCATCTTCACACAGCTGTTTTGACAAATTCAAGATTTTAAGACCCAGATGCACAGAGGATGATGAGAGAATCTGATACGCGAGTGTAATACGTCAAAGGCTCCTAACGAACCATTGTCAGAAGCTCGCAAAACAGCGATGATGGTGTATCGGAGTGCATAAAAACCTGATCTGATTTGCTTTTTCTCCTTTTTGCAGGATGCATCCATCGCTCATCGATTCCACATTATGAGAGAGAAACATCCAGAAAGGTTTAACAGCAGGTACCGCTCGCTCTCTATCTCTGTGTTAACACCAAACACTTCACCAACACTGCATCTTAACTCACACTGTTTTGGCTGTCATCTCAATCTGTAAGCTCGCCAGCGTGTCTGCTAGGTTTACAGTGAGTTAATGCCTCGATAACTCTCCTTTCCCCCCAGGTGTGTCTTTGAGACTTCTGCCATGCTTTTACTCTCTAAAATTAGATGAAGATGTGAGATTTCATTGTTAAGGATTTCCAAAACTTGATCTGAAGCTGAAAAACCTTCTTAGTCTGAAAAAACAGTTTTCATGTATTAATAAAAATTAATATGTAATTAAGAGATGCATGCATATATATATATATATATATATATATAATTACAGATAGATAGATAGATTATAATATATTTTAATATAACGTTTTCATTATTCATTACTATTTCTATGAAGAATTTATTGAGATTGTGTGAATATGTACTCATGTTATCAATAAAAAGTAACTGTAGCTGATTCCAAGTATTTTAAAATGTAATATAATCTAATTACAAGTACTTAATTTTTTGAATCTTATTGCATAATCCAGATTACGTGTAATCAGTTACTACCCAGCAAGTGCATATACAGAGAGAAAGCGATACAAACAATATTTAAAATTATATATAAAATATATATTTTAAAAGGTAATATAATCTAATTACAAGTACTTTACTTTTTGAATCTGAGTACATAATCCAGATTGCATGTAATAAATTCCTACCCAGCAAGTGCATATACAGAGAGAAAGAGATACAACCAATATTTAAAATTATATAAGTTATTCATATATACTGTAAACATATGTACAAGCATATCTAAAATACTGTAGCCTATATGAAGGCAAAAGACAGTTTTTGCAGCATGCACTGCATATAGGCTTATTCATAATTTACTGATTCTCCCTAATTCTATTTTTAATGTATAAAAATACCCACACACATATATATATATATATATATATATATATAATTTTTTTTAGTTGTCAAGAATAAATCTCCACCCCTACCAGAAAATGTAATATAACAACTGTAATAAAACAAATATAACAGTTTTTAAAACAATTTTAAAAGCCCGTATTGATCACTCATGATATGAATATTATACATATTTTTTTCAATCATAGATTTTTAAAGGCTTAATATTCAGATACAGCTATATAAATAAGGTATTTATAGGTTGGCTTCCCTGAAATCTAAACACTGTGGCTCTGTGGTGCTTTTAAAACATTGACCTGACACAACAGCACCAGCTCAACCAATGGCGTGAGTTTGGGGCGGGACTTTCAGTTTGTCTGACCAATAGATGACCAGAAAACCTGTTTGGAAACTTTCATTATTTTGCATTTGCATTTAGTCATGCCAGTGTCACAGAAATTATACACTTCACCTTTACTTTATTGTATACAGCTATTGGAGTAACATTGTGAGCCAAGTTTACTCATGTATGTATTTACAAAAATAATTTACTTCATAAGATCCTGTTCTTTTAGGACCTTTATGAATAGTTGAGCAACAGATGTAGGTGCTCCTTTGTGCTGGAGTGTTTTATTCTTTGCTAAAAGGATCTGAGTGATGTGGAACATCTGTGATTAGCCCACAATGTGTGCACCTTCTAATGATGAGCAAATTTGATATCTATGCTCCCATTAATATTTAATGTCCCAATAAGTCAGTACGAACGCAGCCGAGTAATTGGTTGGGTAATTGAATTTGCTTGGGTAGTTTGACATCATTTTTCCATCACCGTGATGACACAAGACCTTCAGGAGAGTCTTTTAATAATCAAATGATAATTATACTTTCTACGTGCGGTCCTATATTTCAAACCTGGTGAGCAGATAACATTTTCATTTCAGGAATTAAGGATTGGTCAGGAGTCAGAAGACACAAATGCCTTTGTTTATAGGACTGTGTTGATGTTGATTCAGATCCGTGTGGGACGTATAAAGAATCAAACCGTATTCTGATCACACAAACGCATGTGTACAGGAACTGCTTTACACCACTGTGTCTTTTGAATAATGATTAAGATATTTTAAGAAAATTATACCATCTGTTATTTGAGTTTGATAAATAATTCACATGAGAGAATGGGTTTAGATCTTTCTATTACATAGTATCTTTTCTCCCTCAATAATGTATGATGTAGGAAGGTATTGCAGCTTCTTTTTGTTGGATTTTTCTAGGAACCTTTATCTTTTACAAATATATAGCTGTTTTAATTTATCATCATATATTAGTGAAGCAAAGGGCAAGCATATCTCGCTTACAGTTAATGGTACTGGAGGGTTTTTTATTGACACTGACACATCTTAACCCAGGGGTTGTTCTGTGAAACAGGGTCTTTTACAGTTTGATACGATGCTTTTAATGATACATTTTGCATGATTTTCAGAATTCTAGTTCAGATAAATAGTATGTTAATATCTTAACGAATTACACTGCCATCATGAATTAAGAAATCATTTGAGTACACATTTGGGCACAATTAATGGAATTAAATCAGAACAGATTCAGAGAAATGTAGCATTATTTCATTTGCTCAACAACAGATCCTCTGCTGTGAATGGGTGCCGTCAGAATGAGAGTTCAAACAGCTGATAAAAACATCACAATAATTCACAAGTAATCCCAGCCCAATCTTATGGCAATTCGTATTTTATGAGGTGGCTAATTTATACGAATTTGTACAACCTCACTCGTACAAATTCATACGATTTTTGCTAAATCGTACATATTTTACGAGTTGCCAATTCGTATGAATTTGTATGAATGACCTACACCTAACCCTGCCCCTAAACCTACCCATCACTGGGGTTTAGACAAATCGTACTAAATCGTACAAGTGAGGTCGTACGAATTAGCCACCACGTAAAATATGTACGAATTGGTCGTGAGATAGCGTTGGAAGAACACATTATCTGAGCATATCGTTTGCCAAGACATGTTATTTTTAATTTACTTCAGGAAATAACAGACGACTTGGAACCCTCAACTAGGAGTCACGCAATACCAGCTCGATCAAAACTTCTAGCAAACCTTCATTTTTTGTCCTCCGGTTCTTTTCTTACTCTTTATTTGTGATTACGCTAATTTGCGCTGCGCTTGTTATATTGCGTTGGTAGATATGTAAATGAGATGTTGCGTCTGTGTTTTTTAATTTGCGCATTGTTAGTAAATCACCTGCAGATATTTTCCCCTCTCATTGGCGCTTTTTTTGGTATTGCGCTCTCGCTCTAATTTGCCCTGTTTAGTAAAACTGGCCCTGTAATGCATAATAATGCTTCTTCTATTAAAAAAGTCCATCATCTCTTATCAAAATTATATTTGTTTAGAAGTGTTTTGGACTGTTTTCACTTGCAAACTGTGCTTGATCTGTGCATATTTCTAACCTGATTCAAATAAAATTTTTCACTGGAGAAAGCAATATTATATAGAGGACTTGTATTTTAGCCAGAAACAAAAAGGGCTTAATGATGGATTTGTTTATTACAAACACACAGCTTTTCACAACAAGTTAATTAATGAACTGGAGTTGTGTGAGTTACTTGTGGAATATTGTGATGTTTCTATCAGCTGTTTGGACTCTCATTCTGACGGCACCCATTCACTGCAGAGAATCCATTTATGAGCAAGTGATAGAATGCTAAATTTCTCCAAATCTGTTCTGATAAACTCATCTTGGATAGTTTGATGGTGAGTAAATTTTATTCAAACTCGAATTTTTTGGGTGAACTGTTCTTTTAAGCCTTAAGAAAGGTATCAGTGTTGACAGTTTAACTTGTTTTTTTTTAAACCGTGCTTTATTTGTTACTTCATACAGTCCTTTCCTTCTTAAAATGGTGTAGCATTAAAATTAGCATATTTTTAATGACTTTTGGGCTCTTTTCTCTGTGCAACTTTTCCAATCTCTAACATTTTTTCCAGTTTTCACCGCCTGTTATTGTATGTCATTGCATTGACCTTAGTGAAGACACAAATATTTGATCGGCTTAATGAGCAACCCAGCAATGGCCAATTGGTTTTTAATTATAACACGGCATCATCTTGTTGATAACGGACGCGGAGTCTTGAGCGAACCCGGCTCCCTGGTTTTATTTGCACCTCGGGTGATTACCAGGAGGAAGGTGAGAAGATTTGACACTTTGCAGATAGATTAATTTACTGCTGGAGTAAGACCAGAGGGTGATAATGAGGTCGAGGATTAAAAGCAGACAATCAGTGTGGCAGCGTCGCATGGACTCGTTAAAGTACACTTTCTCTCTCGTCACTGATCGTTCATGCGCTTCCAAGATAATCTGTGTCTTCAAGATGATGCGAAAAAGAAGAAAAAAACGTGTCTCAGTTGTCTTCGTTTTGTGAACTTCAGTGTTATGTGTGGCGTCTTTTTAGACTTGTGGTCTTGCGGTTGTTGCCTACAAAAATTACCAAGTAGCTGCGTTTTACACCAGAATACCATAGTAAAATTGTGTTAAACTGGAATTAGCCATCACTTTCATATAAATAAATGGTATTTGAAAGCCTCTTAAAATGTTGATGCAGATCTCATATGAATTTATTCAGGTTTTACGATAATAGCAATAAGAGCTATATGATATCAAGGTGGAAATAGTCATAAGGCAGATGAACATGAATGGATGTATGACCGTAAATGTTTTTGTGCTTAGTCTTTATTACTTTAATATTTAAACTCCAAAATTAGTTTTTTGATCATTATGGTCTCACCTTCATGTTTTTCCAAACCTTTTTGTTCTTATTTTTACATGGATACTAAAAGGGGATTTGCATACAACAGGTGTTCATATATATTTACTTTTATACTTTCTCTTTTTTTATTAATTTACATTTTTTTAATCAGTACAGAAATAAATGTACCATTCAAAATTGGTGTTTTTTAAAAAATTTTAATTAATACTTTTTATTCTTTAAGGACACGACAAATTGATCAAAAGTGACAGTAACAACATTTATAATGTTACAAAAGTTTTATATTTCATATAAATGCTGTTCTTTTGAACTTTCTTTCTGAATCTGAAATCCTGAAAAAAAATGTATTACAGTTTCCACAAAAATATTTTTCTTCAACATTGACAAGTTTCTTGAGCAAAATTCCACTGTGGTCTGTCAGGAAGAAATTTAAATTCTAAATTTATAAATTTCAGAATCTAATTTACAATTTACTAACAGTACTGTAGTTTTTACTGTATTTTTGATCAAATAAATGCAGCCTTGGCGAGCATAAGAGACTTCTTTCAAATACATAAAAAATCTTTCTTATGTTTTTTTTTTCTAGACTTTTAAAACTTATTCAAGGGTTTTAGTCATTATTTCCTTGTTGGCATTTTCACATCTACACCAAGTGTGAAAGAAATCAAAGTGTCATTAATGTGTCATTTATTTCAGCCATATGATACTGACTAGGTAGGAGTACTTGAGCTCTACTGAGCCGTCTTTGAAACAGCCTACCGCTGACCACAGTGTCGCCTTAAGGGTGACACGCTCAGCCTGAGGCGCTCTTCTTTAATTATTCTCTGTTTAACCTTTCCTCGAGTCGGAGGGAGGCTGAACCATAGAGGGCCGTTTAGCGTAATGAGGGTCCTCATCAAAAAGCTATTGCAAGAGCTAAGAATGTTTGACCCACTGCTCTCTGTCTCTCTCTTTCACACACACACATATATACATAAACCATCCCAGCAGAGCCCTGGGCAGCACCGCTATGCACACTGCTACTCATTTCAAATGAAATCGCTGGTCTGACTGGGATGTCATCTATAATTAATGACCACTTCAGAGTGTAATTTATTGAGATCTCACCTGTGGCCCTGTCCCCATCCCTGCTGGACTTTCAAACCCCTCCCTACTCCACCTCCTAATGTTCACACACTGCGTACATACAGAAATAGCAGACGACTTCACCCGATGTTTGCCATTTCACATACTGAATGTTAGAAGAATATCTCACACCTTGCACAATCATGTCAGGTATCAACACTTCAAAAAAAAAAAAAAAAAAAAAAGTCACACCATAGCGAAGGAACGCATTGTATATATTCTTATAGGAATGTTTCAGAATCAGTCATTGAAAACCCCATATGTATGAAACAGAATATTGTCCTCCTCAATAGCTAATGGTTTCAGCCCTGCCTTGACTTGTTTGACTTGGAAGTTTATGCAATGGTCTCTGCTGAATGTTCCAACTGAAGCATGTGTTCTTAAAGTAATAGTTCATTCGAAAATCAAAATTAAGTCATAATTTACTAAATCTCATGTAGTTACAGTCCTGTATGATTTAATTTCTTCTGTGTTAAAACACAAAATTATAGTAGATATTTTGAAAAAGTAATTTGGGTCCAATGTTGTTTTGTAACCAACTGAATTTTATTGTATGTAAAAAAAAAAAAATGTTCAAAATATCTTCATTTAGGTTCCGTAGAAGAAAGAAGGTCAAAGAGGTTTGGAATGAAATCAGAGTGAGAAAATGATGACAGAATTTTCATTTTTCAGTGAACTGTCCCTTTAAATTGCCTTACATAGTGTACAAGTCGTATGAACTTTTACAATACTTTTATGATACTTTTTTATGGGCTTTTAATTTTTGATTAAAAAAAAACAGATATATTGTGAAATATTATTAAAATTAAGAATAAGTATTTACTATTTTAATATATTCAAAACGTAATATATTCCTGTGATCAGAGTAAAATTTTCAAAACCATTACTCTAGTCTTCAGTGTCACATGATCCTTCAGAAATCATTCTAAAATATGCTGATTTGCTGCTCAATACAAATTTCTTATTATTATCAATGTTGAAAAGAGTTGTGCTGCTTAATATTTTTGTGGAAACTGTGATACATTTTTTTCCAGGATTCTTTGATGTATAGAAAGTTCAAAAGTAAGGTATTTACTATATTTGTCGTAACATTATTAATGCTTTTATTGCATCCTCTCTGAATAAAAAAATATTAATTTCTTTAAAAAAAAATCTTACTAACCACAAACTTTTGAATAGTAGTGTAAAGCCATATAGGTTTGAAATAACATGAGGCTAAGTAAATGATCATTTTTAAGTGAACACTATTTTTTTACATTCTACAAAGTAGCATTTATAAAATCATTCAGTTTATAAAAGACTGAAATCCTGACAATGTGCCTTTAATTAGTGGGCTTATTGGAAGACCCTGTTGTGTTTGATTTCAGATGGATGGCCATCGGCCAGATCCTCTCTGGTTTAGTCTCAGTTCATTCATGTTGTAGACGTGCCAGGACTTGCTGTCATCTCATTACCTGTGTTGCATCTCTTAGACTCAGTTGGCAGATGCTGGTCTCCATCTGCAGGGCCTGTGAGACATTCCCCATCCGCACTGGAACAGAATTCCACAGGGAAGCCCTTACTGTACAAGAGACTGAGTGTATACATGTGCACCGATGACTGTTGGGTATCATGACCACAGATTACGCAGAGCTGTAGTTAGCCTCGAGTTCAGTTTTAAGTGCCGACGTGCACTTCGTCTCTGACCAGAACGGCGAGTCAGATAAAACCCAGCGGTACTAGAAAGGCCTGCTTCCCCTGCTGAGTTCTCCTCCGCCTTCACGGCAACCTCTTCAGTAGCCACAGCCCCATGTGGAGCCACTGACTCCTGCAGGGCTGCCAGCTGTCAGGGAACCTCTCCTCCTTCACACTCTCCAGCCATTAACCATCACCCTGAGTCAGGAGAGCCTACTTCACATGAAAGGCCTGGCTTTACACATTCAAGTGTTTCGCTCCAAAATGCACACACTAAACTGTTTAAACTTAGTCTTTAAGTGGGTTTTAGGTTTAATTTAGCATTTTGAAATGTTGCATCAGTCATGTGGGTCTGGTGTGGCATTGTCTTGCACAGTATGTTTTAATTTTTTAAAAAAATTAAAAATTTTAGGCTGATTGAAATCATACAGTCCTTTTTTTCTGTACATCACACATGTATTGCTCAATATGATAGACTCAACTTGTTTTCAATGTTACAAAGGTAACTGCTAAATGCATCACACTTTACATCTTGTATTTTCACTGAGCTTGTTGCAATGCATTTTGGGATTGCTTTGTCCGCAAGGGAAACCTACCTTAGAAATATTACAAAGGGAGGAATTATACATATATAATTACAATGAACTTTTTTTTAATTCATGCTTTTCCAGATATTGAATATATATAGTATTTTGTTTTGTTTAGTTTTTTCTATATATTTCGCTCTTCTTTTTTTTTTTTTTTTTTAATATATATACACTACCGGTAAAAATGATTTAAAACTATTATTATACAAAAATAATTAACATCTGATATGTAAGCACGGTAATGGTCAGAATTTAGAATAAAAATAGAATGCATTTATTTGATCAAAAATACAGTAAAACTGTAATATTTACCTGAAATGAATTAAACTTTAAATAAAATAAAATATATTAAAAAACATTTTTTTTCTTTTTTTATTTCAGCAAGTTGTCAAGACAATTTTCATTTTCATGTAGTTAAACTTGATCTACTTTAATAAGTAAAACTAACCCTGAAATAATATACATATATAATGACAAGAACACAACTAAATTGCTAAAACTTTAACTTAATAAAAATGAAAAACAAAATATAAAAAAAAAACTATTTCAAAATATTATTAAAAACTTATACTCGTATCTCAATGATACTAAAATATCACTGTGCTATACTTAGGGTTACGGTTTTATAACAAGCAACACCTCTCTCTTCCTCTCTCTCTGCTCTTCTTCTTGTAGTGTCATGTTCTACAAACCAGTGCATCAGAGCAGTCCTGACAGAGCTAGTTATATCAATGTGATATTTATCACCTCAGATAAAGAAGAAATTAGTGTGAGAATGAGGTCGTACATCACTGCAGGTTAGATTAGGTGTCAAAGAAAAAAATCAATGACGAGACCATGTTTGCCTTCCTCAGATGCAGCAGAAAGTGGCAAAAGGCAAAGTCGCCTCGGGTCGACAACGCCACCGTGACACTTTGCCTCAAGTCCTTGTTTGGTAGCACTGGGAAGACACACAGTAGACCATTTTGATTCAGAACACTTTATGTACATGTTTGGTACTTTTAGTACACTTTAATTCTTTGGTACTTTTAGTACACTTTAATTCAGAACACTTTATGTACATTTTTGGTACTTTTAGTACACTTTAATTCTGTTACCATGTAAGAATAATCCAAAATTTCATTCCACCCCTCCTAGTGTGTGCATGGATCTTTCGCTCAGTCTTTAGTGCAGCTGTGACCCCGTCTATCAGCCCTACTTGTGTGCGTCGGTGAAAGGGAACGGAACAGATGGGAATCCGATTGAAGAGATGAGATGCTCCTAATTACCTAATGAGCAAAGGGATCGGCTTGATTTGTCGCTTTAGCACTCTTGTTAGGTTAAGTGGAGGGAATCGACTAAGGAGCCATCGTGGCTCAATCTATCCTGATCTTTTGCTCAAATGTCTGCAATACTGGAAATCAGAGCTGAGGTCTAAAAAGATACATTGTCTGAGATCTGCAGTATGTTATAAACCCTGAAACTTCTATAATTAGACAACTATATTCTATTTAGTCTTTACTTCATTATTTTATTTTATTTTATTTTATGCTTTTTTCTCTTTTATTTTATTTGAATTTATTTTATGCTTTTTCCTCTCTCTGTGAAAAATTCTGACAAATGTTTTCACAACACCTTTTTTATATATATATATATACAAGAACAGTTTATCTTGGCCACTTCTATGGTCAGAAAATGTCACAAAGTACCTGTATTTAAGTCTTCGCTAAATGAAAGCTTACCTAGGGCCTATATATTCTCAAGTAATATCTTTTGTGTGTGGAACAGAATTTTTTATTTTTTTTTTAATTTTAAATCTCAAAACTATGAAATCTCATCCATATTGATATTCTGATGCAAAAATTGATTCTTATTTTATATTTAGTAGTTAGTTACTTTTTTCATGTTTTCGAATTTTGTATTTTAAGTGCAAAATTAGCGCGTTAACGCAGGTGATTAATTTTTTCAGTTTAACGCGTTAAATATTTAATGCAGTTAACTCAGGGTGAGCTAGGGTTGGCCACCCCACTCACAACTGCTGCTTCTGTCTAATTTTTCTCGACAAGAACATTGATCGTTTATTTAAACGCAGAGCGTCTTTACGACCACATCAAACCGAAGACGTTTCAGACACGAGCACAACTTCGCCTCTGTATATTAAAAATATACTGTCTTTATGTTGTTTCTACATTAATTTGAAGATTGAATGTGAAATTATTGCAATGTAAAAGTATTTTTAAAAATGTTAGGTGGGATTAATTGCGATTAATCACTATTAGTTTCAGAAAAAATGTGCAATTAATTCGTTCTTTTTTTAATCGATTGATAAAAAGTTATTTTTTAGTTATTTTTTTTTACATTTTCAGTAATTATTTATTTATCCTATTGTTCATTCATTAATTTAAATTCTAATTCTAAAATCTCATCCATTCATATTGCAATTCAAAGAAGAGGATTCAGAATTTAAAGT
>JAFVLL020011464.1:0-11957 GCA_021397915.2 Tor tambroides
GACATTGTATATCTCCAGCAGCTACAGTGATCAGTAACGTTAATGGCGGAGGCGGACCGCAGCTTCTCACTCAGGGCTGTGTCTATGCTTATAGGGCAGCATCACTAATGGGCGGGACTTGTTCCCCTCAGTGACATGCAGAGAGGGAGAATCTGAAACAGCTCGTCCTGAGAGACTGTTTATAATTTTATTAGATTATAAATAAATGAGTGGGTGGATTTTTACCATTATAGGCTGGATGTTTTCGCACACTGCAGTCACACAACTGTGTTCAAACACCTTATAAAAGTGATTTTTGCATAATAGGTCCCCTTTAAAACAGACAAAACATGTCACATGGATCATTTTATTCTGCTTTTTTGTCCTTTAAATTGTTTAGAAACGTGAAGCTTCCTATTTTGAGAAACATGAGGGTGAGTAGGCGATTTTTGTGCGGACTGTCCCTTTAAGAGGGCTGAATCAGAGCTGAATTTGACTGAAATGAGAGAGGGAAATTCAGGTCAGCCGAGGCCACACATCTCCTGTCGTTCCCTTGTAAGACTTCCAGAAAGTCCATTAAGTCTGGTTAATATAAGGGACTGTCAGCGAGCTGCAACATTATATCAATGTTACGGCGGTACCGTCCCTCGCGCTTCTGTCACGCTCCTTTTAGAGAGGGGAGAGCTGGCGTTGAGAGAGACAGTCGGAGATAAAGAACTGAGGGAACAGAACACCATCCAGACCAGAAACAGCTCTCAACACCTCAGTAATGATGTTCGACTCGCACACACAGGACTCCTTCTATCTGAGTTTCCTCTGCTGAGGAACCGGGCTGGTCGTCCCAAGCTCTTCAGCCTGAGGTAAACTCTGACCTGCTCCTTTTAGCCTGCTGTGTGTTTAAACCATTCAGGCATGTCGAAGAAAACGAGGCCACAAAAAGCTGGAACATGAAACACAGTTCCACGCCGACTTTTCCTCGGCTCAAATAAATGGCACGAGGAAAAAAAGCAGGAAAGTGATGAAGAAAAGGTGAGAGTGATTGATTCCTTCCTCTCCTGTCCTTTCCTTCATTACCCAGAGGATATTTTATGGCTCAGAGATTGCTCATTCATACCTCAGGAGATTAGATCAAACAAAAAATGGGTACTGGAGCTTTGAAATTTAAAAGGATGCAAAAGACAAAAATAAAATAAAATAAAATAAAATAAATAAAACATGTACCCTTGACAGCTGGGGATCCACCGGATGCCAATATATTTATCAAATTCATTTTTAAGGAGCATTTTTATTGGAGTCATCACTGTCAATACCTCAGAAGTTTCTCCTAAAATTCCTTGTGGGGACATTAAAATTCAATTAAATTGAAATTAAATGAAATAAAACATCTGTTTTGAAAAATGCAAAAGACAATAGCTATATGAAGTCCTTTAAAATACTACTTTTTATAATATAATCAATCAATCAATCGATCAATCATTTTAAGAGTTTTAGGATCTATTCACAGATCTATTCACTTTTAATTTAATTTAATTTAAATTTCTACATTATATGAATTATATGAGAAACATTTGCAATGATGACAATGACTCATCAACATGTATAAATATATAAATGATATATAATGCATATTTATTGTATATATTTAAATTTTTTCCATCACTGTCATCATATTAGATGTTCCTCATATAATTAGTATAACTGGGAGAAATTAAAATTAAAATACGTAAAAGTGAACAGATCTGTCTTGGAAGGTCTTGGAAGAAATGTTTGAGTTTCAACTGAAATCTCTGACTTTATTGGTGTTTTTTGTCGGGAGAAAAATCTGGGAAGCAGAAGACATCTCAATACAAAATTTCATTTTGCTTTCCATAGTCTCTATGCCAGGAGAAACAACTGAGATTTTTAGAGATCATATTTGCAGGTCAAGCGTACACCTCCTATCTAAAATAAACATAAAAAATGTTGCATTATTTATCATAAAAATTCATTTTATTTAATTATTATCCCTGCAATTTAGAAGCATTTCAAAGTCTAATTTGTGGTCTGCTATTTCTTTTGAAATTCTAAAGGAGACACATGTGAGATTAATCAGAAAAAATAAGTCAAAATCCCAATTTGTTCTCCATTTAATTTAATTTCTGTCTAGAAAACACGAATGAGATTGTAAAGATCTATCTGTCCTGTGGGTGATCATGCAACAGGCGGCTCTAAACCACACAGAACAAACTGCAGCTTCTCTCGCCGTCCCCCATCGGGCCCATATAGAGAGCAGGAGCCGCGATCACGGCTCCCGTGTCTCCATGGCATCCTGTGGAAGCCCAGCTGTCAAGAGTTTGATGTCTTAATAAATTTCTCCTCTCCAGCTGTCAACCGAGCGTCAGAGATGGATGAAAGAGTCAGTGACCTCTGACCTGCCCCGGACCTCTTCTTCAGCTCTCCCCCGGTGAACCCCCAAAACTCTCACAGAGCCCCAAGACTCGACTGCAACGGCAGATTCCTTTCAGCACAGAGCCAGCTCAACAATAGCATCGACTGCATCCCACAGATACTTTCACATGCACTGCAACTCCTCAGAAGAAATAACCAAGGTAACTTTTCAATGAAATACCATGCACTGATTTTGTATTTATTGTATTTAGCAACATATTTCCTCATAAAATAGTCATGCAGACCTACAGAAAGCACAAGCTCTCTTGTTATGGCTATATGATGTGCAAAAAGTCTTGTGCTTCACCGTTTGTTTAGGTTTGGCTTAATTTTTAATTAATTTAAAGAAAGTTTTATAATGGTGGGGGAAAACTTTGTCCACAGTGAAACAAAAAAACTATAATCAAACTACAGAATTAAAAACAAACATGTCAAGCCATTTTGAAAAAAACAAACAAAAAAAAAAAACACAAACAAAAATATAGATATATAGATAGATAGATAGATATTTATATATACAACTATTTATTGTAAAATTTATATTGTACATATAATAATAATGCAATAACTTAAAATTAAAATAAATATATAAAAATATATAATTTATTTTATATATATATATATATATACGTATTTATTGCATATTAATGTAACATATATATATATAAAAAGTATGCATGTATGTCTGTTCAAATCCTCAAAATGTCATGAAAATGTCTCTATGCAAAGTGTAAAAAAAGAAAGTCCACAAAGTGTTGCTATTCATAGTTTTCAATTTTCTGAATAATTAATGCAGACTCAAATACCATCAATACTCATGAAGGCTCAACTAATAATCTGTCTGTAACATAATTCCTCTTCAGAAACTCCAAGAAAATTCAACACACTTAAGGAAACCTGAAGCAGCCCCAGATGACTGCACTTGAGTCCTGAGCGAGAACGTAACTTTTGATCCGTGACCTCTCGGGGCAAAGGTCAAGGGTGGCACCGGCTTTCCCTCATCATCGCTATGGAAACCACGCAAAGTGTTTGCAGTGCGTCTTTGCAGCACTTCTACAAATAGCAGCACATGTCTAAAAGCCATTAAGCACCAGAGAAGTCCAACTTTCTCTTTTCTCTGTCAACACTTCTGTGTGATGTGTATTTATTACTGTCACAGGCTCTTATTTGGCTTGATCTATGGCAGAATGAAATGTCAGTTTTAAAGATAATTACATTTTTTTCTCCTCCAACAGATTCATTCATCACACTCACGGCCCTCTGCCATTTTTAGACTCTTGATAACATGCCTCGACTCATTCCATCTTTCTCCCGCGATCCCTCTCTCTCTTTCTCTCTCACACACATCCACAGTGAGTCACATCCTATTATGTGGCATGAAGTTGCCAAAAATCTGTTAATTACAAAGTTCAGAGCCCAACTAGTATGATTATAATGAAGTTATTTCCGTGAGAGCGCTTGGTTGAGGACAGCATTTGTTTATTTACTGCCTCTCCTCTTCTCTCTTCTCCTCCATGTTTGTAATCAGCATCTCTTGTTCTCACGGGAGGAGACCTCAGTCCTCCTTATTACACAATCACAGATGCTGATCAACCAATCAGAAACACTCTTATTACCACCTGATGACAGACTCATGCTTGAGAGGAGAAGAAAAAAGACAGAGGGATGGATGGATGAACAGAAGTGTTGTTCACCATTCAGAAGAGATTTAGGAATCTCTTTTAAATTTCAATTCAGTTCCCGAATTTGAATTGAGGTAATTTAAACGTAAATTAAAATTAATTGAAAAATTCAATATGGAAGCTTGTTCCTGCTGCTGAATAAAAAATAAAAAAGGTAACTGCAACTTTTTATCTCACGATTCTGTCTTTTTTCTCGCAATTGCGACATGCATCGTGATTTAAAGTCAGAATTGTGAAGTATAAACTTGCAATTGTAAGAAAACGTCAGAATTGTGAGCTGACTTTTTTTTCCTCAGAACTGGCCTTTTATAACTTGCAATTGTGAGTTGTTTCTCAAATTGCGAGTTATCTTGTTATCTCGCAGTTCTGACTTTATTACTCGCAATTGCGAGTTTATATCCCACAATTCTGACTTTGAGAAAAAAAAGTCAGAATTGTGAGATAAAAAGCCGCAATTATCTTTTTTATTCCGTGGTGGAAACAAGCTTCCATGTATGAGTATGATTTTTCACTATGATTTTTCATGATTTTTAAATGAAGAAGGTTAACTCTTAGAGACTCAGCATCATCTGTATAAAGCAATTAAATAATACCTAACTTTCACGAAATACGGGCAAAATTACACATAACAGTAGATGACACTCTGAAATATATGACTACAATAGTTTTGGTCGGGAAAAAAATTGGCATATTAACTAGCACTAGCTAACTGACACAATTTATCTATTTATAAAGTAGGTATTTGGCATTTTTTATATATAGTGAAAGGAAAAGAAATTCTAAACATACATAAAATTAAGACATAAAATTTTTTAGAAAAATGCTTTAGGACTTTCTTCCATTTCTTCCATTCCAACTGTGGAGTCTATTTAATGAATGGCACAAACAATACATTTTTTCAGGTGTTTTCTGAGCTGTTTTTTTAATTGTGACTTTTTATCTCACAATTCAGATTTTTTTCTTCAGACTTGCGAGAATTGTGAGTGAAAAAGTCAGAATTGTGTGATTGTGAGACTACCTTTTATATATTTTCATCCCCTGGTGGAAATGTGATTTTGTCATTATTGTCTTATTGACATAACAGCATATGTTTTTTAAATTAAGCTGTATTAAAACTACTACATTCTATTTAAAATTTGCTTTGATACAAATATTTATTGCAGACAGTATTTAAATTAATATTGCTAAATACTGACATTTATTAACCTCTCATTACTGTATCCTCACTGGATTTATTTCAGATACATCTGTGTGCTGAATTGTGTTCTGAATTCAAAAGTTTCACTTAGTATGTCAAAAAACTTTGTAACTCTAAATGCCTAGTGTTGCAATTTTGTAATGTTTTTGCAAGTTATACCCCAAATATAGGTGAGGGTGACAGAAAATTACACATCTCTGGGAGTTAAAAAAAACTTGAAGGTTAAAAACAGAGAAAGTAACAACTTCATGTGGGTGTGACCAATTCAGTTCAAAATTCCAACTCATGAAATGGAGACAATTCTAAAATGTGTCCAAGATCACTTACACTAGTTTGAGTGTAACATCAGATATGTCTTACCCTGACATTGCTCATTCCTCTCCTCATATCCAGGGTTGCACAGGCAATTCCCAATGGGCACCAGCCACTCTCCATCTGCACCGCAGTACATTTTGGGAACCTCCTGCTCCTCTGAATGATTCACGCAGGAGCCGCGCACCTCCACCAGAGACGACGTGTCCGCTCCGGTTACCGTGTCAGGAAACTGCGCTAGGTTCCTCACGGCTAACGGACACTTCTTGTAAAACACACGAACGGAAACCAGCGCGATGCAGGCCCCTACGTCCTGGAAGGCCAGATAAAACCCTGTGTGGCTCAGAATGCTGACGTCTCGAACCTCAGTGTTCAGCTTCATGATCCGATCACCAATATCCACCTGTGTGAAGCTCTCGTCCGCCGCCACCGTGTCGATCTTGGCAAAGCGGCTCTCGTGAGCGTAGCGCTCGTTATCGGAGTCGGACTCGAGGTAGTAGAGGTTGAACGTCTCTTTACAGGTGCCGATGACACCGGGCAGGCTGTTACAGTCACGCAGGGTGAATTTAATCTCGATGTAGATACGCTGGGCCGGGCCGCGCCGGATCCAGTGAGTCCTGAGCCAGTTGTTCTGATTGGGCTCCATCACGTTACACACCTGGTATGTTCTGATGGGGATATTCTTCTCGTCCATGATGCTCACCTCTTCCCACTGCATGAGACAGCAAAAGAACAATATTAGAAATGAGGAAAACCAAGACTTTCTCAATGTCAAATTGAAATCTTTTAAAATGGAAAAAAGCTCAACTATGATTGGATTTCGGAGCAGGTTCGCAAATCATTTGATTCAAAACAGGACTTCGGAGCGCATATCGCAAATCTTTTTTTATTAAACAGTACAAAACATCAAACCATTAAGGCAGTACAGTTATAAAAAGAAAACAAAGAAAAAGAACGAAAGAAAGAAAGAATACAAATACAAACCCCTGAGAAAATTAACCATGGTTTTATTATAGTAAAAGTGTAGTAACCATTATCAAAGGGTGCAGAATTTAGTAGAGAAGATATGACATGTCCCTACCAATATTCAGCAAAGACTAAATTGTAGGGGTGGCACGGTTCGCGGAAAAAAACCGAACCGTACGGTTCTCCACACACGGTTCGGCACGCGCTAGGACCGCGGTTCAACTTAAATCTGACAACGCATCTGCAATATGCAACGTGGTAACACGTAAAAAAAAACAGGGTTTGGCTAATGTAAGCTTCTGTTGTTGGATGCGAATTCTGGCTTCCCAGTACATTAAAACAACAGCGATGGAAAAAAAAAGAAAAGTGGACAAACCATTCACTCTTGTTCAATGCGAGTGCCGTATGCTGGATTATGAGCATTTATTCCGTCATCACCCGGGTGCTGATAGCGCGCGCACAGGTGAGACCTGAACAGCACCCGTTGATATCTGTATTTAAACCAAACTCATTGAAGCTTTGCCAGTTTAAACATTTAAGAGCCAAAGGACACGAGCTCGCGCGCGCAGTGAGAAGATTTGTGCGTGCGCTCATCAGAAGCGCGCAAATATTAAGCTCTCTCTGAAGTATTGTGTTTGAAAGGACAAATTCACACAAAAATTATGTCAAAATGCCCGTCTTGGTAAGTATCCTATAGCAGATATAGCTGGCTGAACGTACAGTATCAGTGCATTCTCTTAAAGTGACAGCACTTTCTTAATATTAATCAAACAGCAACAACAAAGAAATCACTCACTGCTCTTGATTGAATCGCTTTTGTAACTTTATTAAAGATTCATCTTTAATTATACAGTCAAATATGCAATGCTGTTTTACATTTGATTACTTTATTCAATTTCTGTACATAAAAACTAATGCTATAGACCTACCTAAAAAAAAAACTGAAAATCACTGTTTATTTTATTTGTATCTTTACTCTATTGTATTTATTTATGCTGTTGCTTGTAGTTAAATAGATTATTCTTATTTTCTTTATTTTTATTTGACACTGACAGTATAGTTTTTCCCTAAACATACCGAACCGTACCGAAACCGTGACTCTAATACCGTGATACAAACCGAACCGTGAAAAAGTTGAACCGTTCCACCCCTACTAAATTGTCCTTAGCAAAAATTTTGACCAAACAATTAAACGTCTGTCATTACGTCCCCACCAATGCCAAAATCAAACCTATGTTCTTGGCATAAATTAAATGTGTCAAATGATCATGACAATAATTTCACATTTTTTAAACATAGTCTGACTTTAAGCATTGTAGGCTATGCCCTCATGTGTCTTATAATACAGATAATATTGTGCAAGCATACTATTGAAAATGTTTGTTTTAAAATGAGTACTGATTACCCATACAACAAAGTACAGTATTTAGTCAACCAGTTATGACAGAACTCCTGAAGAAAATGTAATCAGATTCGGATGATTTAGATGACATGAAAACAGTAATCAGCTGGAAGAATCCTAATCGGAGCATCTCTATTAAAAACTGATGACAGCATAAAGCATGAGGCTCATCAGACCCCAAAAAAACAGAAAACAACCAATCATTTAACTAAACAAACATGAGGTCATCCAGAGCAAAAACAGGACTGAACCTTGGGAATCTGTAGAGTAAATGTAGATCTAAAACATAACATCTGTTTCCCTCTTACAGGCTTGAGAATAAGTTTGCCTGAACTAACCTCAGAAAATCCCCATTACTCTTCTTCTACTAGCCTCAGATACAATAACAACTCTCGACAGTCAGTAATGTTTCACAGCCTACAACACTTCTCAGCGTCTGCTAAACCAGCATTACAGCGTCTGATTGGACTCATTGAGTTTTCATCATCTAATCAGCACTAATGACTTGTATTAAGGCAAATGAAAGCCATATAAACACATGCAAATTTAACTGCTGATACCCAAGAGTCTGAATGGGAAATATCACATATTAACTTACACTACCACTCAAAAGTTTGGAATAGTTAAGATTTTGAAATTTATTTTACATTGATTTTGCATTTATTTGAGCAAAAATACAGTAAAAATCACAATATTGTGAAATATTATTACAATTTTAAAATAACTGTTTTCTATGTGAATATATTTTAAAATGTAATTTATTGCTGTGATGCAAAGCTGAATTTTCAACATCATTTCTCCAGTCTTCAGTGTCAGATGATCCTTCAGAAATCATTCTAATATGATTCAGTTCTTTTAAACTGTAATAATATCTGACAGTATTACACTTTTACTTTATTTTTGTTCAAATACATGTAGTCTTGGTGAGCACGGGACTCAAAAACATTAAAAAATCCTAATTATTCCAAACTTTTGACCGATGTACAATTTGCCCTTTGACCTTTAACTACATTTATTCATTCAGCAGATGCTTTTATCCAAACATAGACTGATCTATAAATTTACCAAGTTATTATTTTGCAATTTTTAGAAAGCAAAAAAAAAAAAAAACTAGTGTTTGCACGGTTCCATTAAGATCATCTTGAAGGCCTTGAATAATCTCCAGGAATTATTCACTGTGTGCTAAAACTAATTGAGCATTTGTGAGATAATAAGACTGACAGCAATCTGGCGTCCGTCAGGGAGTGTGATTGTCTCCGTTTGGCTCGTCCCTTCATCTCTGTAACTACGGAGGCCCAGAGGAGCAGTGCAGAGATAAGAACCAGGAGCTGCCGATAGCGGGACGAGAGGAGAAAGGAGCTAATTGGCCGTATTAAAGTCTGAATACCCACCCACCGTCCGTGCCAAAGGCCTGTCCGTCACAGAGAAGATCACAGAGGGAGAGGAACTCAGGAGCTCAATGAGACTTGGATCGATGCGAAAGGAAACCGAGCTGCTCCGGAATGAAAGGGAATTCTGTGTGTTTTATTGAATCGCTGATGTGGTAATTTAGATGCACCTGATCTGAAGATGTTAAACGGCTAATTGGTGATGAGGGGCTCCAAACAGTGCAGAAGCATACATTATCGGACAGAACCCGCTGACCCCCTCGATCTAAAATCTCACACACACACACACAGACACTCAAACAGACCTTTTCTCTGCCTCCGGGTTGCCAAGTATCCCCCCCCCTCCCCACCTCTTTTGAGAGAAAAGGGATAGAGTTTCCTAACAAAGGGCATTTCTGTCTCCCTCAACTATTTAGGAAATTTGACGCCCGTTGCTGTAACCTAGCTTTCCAAATTTACATCCCAGAGAAGTGGAGAGGGCAGGCTCACTTGTATTTGCAGGTATTCATACGTGACATTAACATTTTTGGATGCTAAAACAGATGATATAAACACACTGACAGCATCTAAAATATAAATGCTTTTATATATGAGATGCAAACAACCTTCAGGCTCTCTGAAGACTGGAACCAATATTGTGAGGGTACACTGAGAAAAATAAAGGCCCCAAATGGGTTTTTTTTATTGGTGATGCTATAGAAGAACCATTTTGAGTTCCTGCCATGGGATGAAAAAATAAAAAAGGTAATTGCAAGTTTTTATCTCACAATTCCGACTTTTTTTTCTCTCAATTCTGAGAAAAGACTTCGAATCGTGAGATATAAACTCGTTTCCTCACAAATCTGAGTTTACGTCTCATAGTACTGACTTTTTCCTCACAATTCTGAAAAAAGACTCTCACACTTTTTTGTTTCCTCAACAGAATAGAAAATAAAAAAGTAACTGTGACTTCTTACAATTCTGACTTTTTTTCAATCAATTGTGAATTTATTTCTTACATTTCTGACTTTTCCTCTCAGAACTGCAGGTTTATATTTCGCAATTCTGAGTTTAAATCTCACAATTTTGACTTAAACTCCCAATTCTGAGTTTATATCTCACAATTATGAATTTTTATCTTCTGAAAATCTTGAATTGTGAGGAAAGAAGTCTGAATTGCGAGATAAAAAGCCATAACTACTGTTTTTATTTTCATTCCGTGGCAGAAACCAGCTTCCATACCTTTCAGTGAATACTTCTTAAAAGAACCATTTTTTAGTGTGAACAACATTTTAGAAGAACCTTTGAGTAAACTTTGATGCCAATAAAGAGCCTTGATTTTTAAAAGTGTACCACCAAAGTTTAAAACTCAATCACAATTCCATGGCACTCCTCAGTAAATAATGTCCTAAAAAGGCATTATTAATGAGAAAATTATTTATAAATGAACTCCAGATGAGTCTAATAAAAATAAATTCACCTGCACTCTTTGTATGGCTGAATTGAATTTTCATCAAAGCAAAACAGAATGACATCATGTATAATTAGTTACATTTATATCTGCGTAAAATAAACGTGATGGTGTTAACATCTTTAAATCTGCTCATTTATAAGAAATACAATGCAATTAACCTATGAATTTGATATTATATGGACCTCAGTTGATTTGTAAACATTTGTACATCCTTAAAGGCTTTAGGTTTTAGATACTTTTAGATGTGGCGTCTATCTAAACGTATGAAATGGTGCTCAAACTATACGTATGAATACTAATGAGGTGAAGTTGGAGAAGAAGGACAGAGAGATGGTCTCGACTCACCCCTCCTTCCGTCGGGCTCGCGACCCATGCCAGTTCTCCCTGCACTGATCTGGAATCCAGCAGCGTGACTGAAGGAGAAAAACACAGAGGACTTGAGAATGAGATCACCGAAGCCTGTGTGCATCTTACCCATAGTGATAAAACTGATGCTAGGCTGAAGCTTGAAATCATAAATCTCAGATAAATAATGACAACAGGGTTTCTGCAGCAGGGCTCTAGAATCATTCTTCCCACTGGTCGCACTTGTGCGACTAACTTTCTCAGCTGGTCGCACGAGCACATCATTTGGTTGCAATTATTTATTTATTTATTTGATACAACATTTGATTAATCAATGCATGCTGATGAACTTTTATCATTGTTTATAGTTATATGATAACGAAAGTGTTCAACATTCAACCCGTTCTTTTTCATCAGTATTATTTGTGATTTAAATTTTGTGAACAGGAATTCCTTTTTTCGTGCGCTTTCACTTTCACTTTCAAATTCGCGGTGTCACGCTTTACTAGAAAAGATAATTGTCTGTTTTGCTTATATCTATACACCTTTCACTTTTTAAGACTAAAACAAAAGATGGATTCATTGTTATTCTTAATTAAAAAGCACAACTACAATAAAACAGTACGTTACAATGACAAACTAGCTTACATAACATTTATTAACAAAAACGAATAAGACGAGGCATGGCATAGGAAACATCACATGCTGTGTTGACTAATAAATTACAGAATGTTTAGCAAACACTGAGGAATCAAATAATAATAATATTAAAAAATTAAGGAAAGCCTCCATAGCGTAACGTGAG
>JAFVLL020011468.1:0-12691 GCA_021397915.2 Tor tambroides
TCCAGTGTGCACTGTGGTGTGAGAGTCCATGTGGTGAGTGGGTGACCTCTGGTGGTGATTGTCCGGAAGAGCAAGGACCTGATTCGTGACAATATGTATATGTATATGCTATGTATATTGTCAGCTAAAACAGTGTTTTAGAAGCAAATAATGCTGAGATACAGATTGCTTGGCTGTGCATGAATAATTAACGAAGAAACATAGCTCTCTTATAAGCACTGGTGTTGTCGAACAACATTATGATACAAAGCAGTGTGCACATGATAAATGAACACTTACAGTTTTTTTCAATTGCTAACCTCCCTTTGTCCAATCTATAATCACATTTTCAAAACTCTAAACACAATTAGCACAACATCCATCTGTTGTGACCATACCATTAACACAATTCATGTTGTTTTCACACAATATTCAGTCAATTAACACGTTTTCTAAAATGCTTAAATTTTCTTTTTACACAAGCTTACCAAAATCATGGATCATTCTTATCTTTTTTACAAATGCTTAAACACAGCATGACAGAAATGAAGACCTAATGTTCCAAACTTTAAATATAGTGTAAAGCCTCTACTTCTGCAACAAGAGAATTGATAAGAATTATTTTAATTAGTGATAATTGAGAAATAGCTCATTCAAATCTTAATGAATAATTTCAAGTCTTTCCATTACATAGACACGCACAATAAAAAGGCACTCGCTGGATTGGTTTTGTTCAAAACAATACAAAACAACACAGAGAAAGAGAAAGAAAATGTCTGGATGAGGGAGAGGAGCAGCTGGACCAGGACTGTCTGGTTTGGTTCAGCTACCAAATCAGACATCAAGAGACATTAAAACATTCATAACTATACATTGTCCATCATAACTGATACATTTATACATATAAAACTAAAAATTATTTACACTTGTAAATAACATATCTGTACATCCATTTAAACAATTACATGTTTTTTCTCTATATTTCTATATAGTGCATTATTAAATTTTCTGTTTTTCCTATATTACTGTTATAATTCCGGTGTATGTCTGCACTTTCATGTATGTCTGCACTATGTCTGTACTTTCTTCTGTACTGGAAGCTCCTGTCATCATGTCAAATTCCTTGTGTATGTAAACATACTTAGTAATAAAGCTCTTTCTGACTTTCTGACAAGGGAGAAGGAGAGGTAGGGGGCAAAAGGCAAAAGGCTGTATGATTTTTTTGTTTTGCTTTGTTTTTCACACACAGAAATTTCATTTTGCCAATAAAGCCTTTACTGCAGTAATTCTGTCACTTTTCTTTACATTCCGTAAAGTACTGATGACTCCTTCACTATGCAGTACACATACTATCTAAAATGAATCCACACATTCACACACAAAAAATGAAGAGTTCAGATGACTGAGTTATTATTATTGTTGTTGTTGTTGTTGTTGTTGTTCTATACAAGTCAAACTGACACATGACAAGTAATGCAGTTTTTGTAGTGCCCTTACAGTAATTGTTAGAATTTTTGCAGTCTATGCACTATGATTGACTATATGTTCTTGTTGGATAGAAAACTAGAGCAAATGTTTTGACTGAATAACTCAATTTTGAATCGGGTTTGCTGTGTTTGATAGAGCTGATATATGTAGATAGAGTTAGTATATAGAAAAAGGTATTCAGCATTTTGAAATGTAGAGTTTGTATTTATTTAACAAAATGTGGTTTTGGCCAGAAAATTAACTGTTTAGCTAATTGTGTGATGTTGGTGTGTTGCTGTGTTAAGAGTTTGGAAAAAGTGCTTTAAGTATTGGTAAATGCTTGTTAGCAATTGAAAAAAACTGTAAATGCCCTCAAAAGACTGAAGTACTGTAGATATAAAAAATATATATACAGTATATACAAAAATGTTAGCTATAAATACTTCTACAGTGTCCAAACAACCTTCCAATAACCATAAAAGTCCGTCACTTTATTATAGATTTACATATCAGAAGTTAAAGAGAATTGCTAATTAATGTTTTGTTTAAAAAAAAAAAAATCTGTATAATAACTGATGTTCGGTGCAGGGGAGGCAAATGGCAAGATAAACCTCAACAGATGGTGCTTTGAAAACGACCTATAGAAATGAACATAATAAGTTGACTGAACAGCAATGCCAGCATACACACATTTCTATTCATCAAACAGAACAAGAGGACATTAAAATTACTGAAAAGACAAAAATGACTGATATTATCTCTAAACAAAAACCCACCACATTTCATCCATTCAGGAACTGCAGTGCTCTTTGACATGCAACAGGAAAACTATGTCATTCTCAATCATGGCAATCACACATTTAAATGACCCCTTCTGCAGAATATTGCCAGCATATCCACCATCTGTTCAGTAGGAGTATGGGAAAAATGGAAATGTGCTTTTACTGTTTGTAACATATGAATCATCATTCCAGATTTTACTCTCATTATACTGTACATCTGTCTTTCCTATTAATTGTTATCCATCCATCCACAACAGCCACAATGCGTTTGAATAACAGCATTAGTATATATCACAATATCAATGTATTGGACAGTATTTTTGAACTGTACATCAGCAACGAGGAGAAAATGCACAACCGCAGATTCTTTTTTCACTGTCTTATGCTTGTGAGGCACAATGGAAGGTTGGACATATTAATTAATTGCCTGCTCAAACTCTGTTTCACATTTTACAACCACATACAGTAGTTACAAAATAAGTATCAAAGTAGACAGCTAAAAAATAAAGAATTCAAAAAATTATTCAAGGCTATTATTTCAGTGTTTATAAATGTGTGAACCTAAATGACACAGTGTGAAATATCATAACTTCAGTGTCTGAGTAGATCAGCCTGAAATGGAACTGAGGACTGTTCAGTGATTTTCAGTCTTTTTTTCTGGGGCAAAATTCATATATTTTAAAGTTGAAATCATTTTTTTTTATAAGCACACACACCAACTTCAATCGCCTTGTGCATGTAACTTGTAAGGGGAAACCCAGCTGTGCTGCCTGTCACAAGTTAAACAAGTCTGTGGAAAAAAAGAAGTCCTGCTGAGGCTGCTTTATCATCCCCATAGAATACTACATTTGCTTGGTGTGCACAAAAAGATATACGAACCGTTGGATATACACAGTTTAATCTCTCACCAATATTGCTATTACTAAAACCTTCAACAAATGCAAGCATGTGTATTTATATATGCAGAAAAGATCCACACATAAACATGTCTCAGAATGCTTGATATGATTCCATGAAAACAGCATGAATAATCCCCATATAACAATTAAAATAAAATAATTACATTTATAAATAATTATGCCGATCTGAGACCTACATCCACTGGAAATGAATAAAAATTGAAATTCATATAAAGAATTTATGGTCTGTTGTGGGTCTTTAAATGGTTATTGTGATTCAGTTTCAAATAATTCTTTGGCCAAAAACAATCACATCTACTCCCAGTTTTGTTATTGAAGATTCCATTTATTATATATAATGCATTGATGTCTGACTAATCTTTCAGCTATGCAGTTACCTGCCAGCCTCTGTATCCTTGAGGAGGATGTGATGGAGAACTGATTGTGCTGTAAAGCATTACAAAATGACCTTGAACTTCAAATGTTCTGTAGCAGAAGATTCTTTTCAAATAATAATACAGTGAAGAACAAACAATTTCAGTAATAAACTAGATATCTATTCCACCACCACAACTGCAATTAAATAGAAACAAGGTACTATTACAGAGTCCAGTCACACTAAGTGTAAAAAAATAGATGCAATTTACACAGAGCATAAACAGTGGTAGACACAGTATTGTTTGCTCAAAGTAAAAAATAGATGTAAATAATGACAAATGATATTCATACAAAGTGTAAACAGAAGAAATGTGCTATTTGTACTAAAGGTACCACAAAGCAATTGCTGGTCCTGGTCCACCAATCATCCTGGCTCCACCTCTGCCAGCATGACTAAGAACAATAAATATTGTCACACTGTATCAGTATAACCAAAGTCCTTTAAGAAAAAGTCTGTATCCCAAGAAAAAAAATCGTTGATAGTCTGGTCATGCAGAGAACTATCTGGAGTCAGAGCAGTTTCACCCTTGCTCACAGAGTGTCATGATGGCATTATCTAGGTCACTGGATATGGCCAAAACATCACTGAAGTGCTGCAGGCACCTCATGCTGACTCAAGGAAAGTCCACAGTACTGTCCGAATACACCTGGTGATATGAAGGCTTTTTCTCTTTCATTCTAATAGACTTTAGTAAGAGCTGGATTTAAAGGGATAGTGCACTCAAGAATGAAAATTCATTCCCTCATGTCGTTCCAAACCTCTATGACCAACGTTCTTCCGTGGAGCATTAAAGAAGGTATTTAGTTGGTTACCAAACGGTTTTGGTTACATTTACTGTACTTTCATTGTACGTACACACACCTATGAAACAAACTAAAAACTATTTTTAGGTGCTTTGTTTTGTCATTTGTGGAGCTTAATGAAGCCCAATATATCACCATTCAATTTCATTACACGAAAGCTGCAACTTTTTGCTGTTTCACAAATGAAAGAAATTTCTATAGGTTTGGAATGACATGAGGGTGATTAAATGATTACAGAACGTATATTTACGGATGAACGAACCTTTAGTGTGACCTTTTTAAGCTGTTAAAGAAACAGAGAGTACCATTGCATTTGGTTCGATGTATTGACTTGCATCACTCTGCGGAAACCAAAGCTCTTTCTCACAATTCTCTCACCTAGCCTGCCAGTTCAACCACTTCAGTGAGGTGGTTTAGCATCTGTGGATCCATCGCTCTCTGTTCACGACAGGGCACTCAGGAATACATCAGCAGTGACCCTCTCTGCCACCTGGATGGCAGTAGATTACCCAGAAAGCAGCTAGCAGCAGGCAATCAACGGCAGCTGTGAGAAAACGGCTGTACAGAAACGATGGTATCGTGAGCAAGCATTAAACTGCTGGACCACGCATACTGGTGATAGCTAAAATTTGCTGAGGAAAAATTGAATCCAGAGTGATAAAGGATGAGTCCATACCATTTCATAGCTTGCTACAAGTGTAGTTTTTACAGTAGAAAAGAGACATTAACTCAATTTCAAGGGCCTTGACTGAGAAGGAGCTGTCATTTTGAGAAGCAAAATAAATTATGGTTGACTGCATAATCTGCATAATTTTGACTCACTATATATATATGTCAGTGGTGTGCGGTGGCGTTCTGAAGTCCTTTTTTACATTAACAGTGTAATCAATATTCGATTTTTTAAAGCCAAGTATGAATCTTATCAAGTTAGTGTTTTTATTCCAAAATAATAACTCATGGCCGTAACAATTTAAACAATATATTTTATTTGTGAACTTATATTCAGCTATTCTTTTTAATAGTTAACTTTTAACTATTTTTGAAATTTTCGGATCATCAGCCCTCAAAGCTCGGTGTTGTTGGTCACAGACATGTAGATTTACTTTAAATTTCACCAAGCCATTTACTCACTAAAAAATCCCACAGATCATGTTTTCAGGCCATTTCAAGTCTTTTTTTGATGTAACAAACAATTTATCACATGAACCAATCACAGCCAAACATAACCATTCATATCCAATCATATTGCGATAGAGGCACTGCCTCCTCTCACATGACTTTTCTCCATTGATTCTCAATTACCCCCTACCAACACACCAAACGCTTTGGAGGGTCTGTTAAAACTGAATGGGCTCAGGGAAGGTGAGAGAGATGCAGATTTCTGCTGTAACTTTACCTACTGGTGTCACTGTTGGACAACCAGTGATTTATACACTTTTTAAAGTTATATTTTGTTATATTTTACTACTGGCGTTGTTTTATTTTTGTACTACACATTTTTTTCTCATCCAACATTTTAAGGAGGCATTGCCTCCCTTGTCCCTGATGTATATATAAAGAAGCAGGTCATGCCCATTAAGGCTGCATTTATTAGATCAAAAATACAGTAAAGATTGCAAATTAAGTTAGATTGCAAAATTTTCAAGTTTAAAAATCACAGTTTTTTAATTTTAGATTTTTTTTTCAATGGCAAAGCTGCATTTTCAGCAGCCATTACTCCAGTATTCAGTGTCACATGATCCTTCAGAAATCATTCTAATATTTTTATTTGGTGTTAAAAACAGTTGTGTTGCTTAATATTTTTGTAGAAACAATGATAGTATTTTCATTTAGGATTCTTCGATGCAAATTTAAAAGAACAACATTCATTTGAAAAATTTTTTGTAACAATGTAAAAGTCTTTACTGTCACTTTTGATCAATTTAATGCATCCTTGTTAAAGTATTATTTCTCTAAAAAACTTTTAAACAGTATAGTGTGTAATAAATATAAATATACATTTATTAAACATAAATAAATAAATAAATGTATAGTTTAAAAACAGATTTAAAAACTGATTGTCAAACTGAGTACAGTATGTTCACAGTTAAGTTTGTACTACTATGGTTACTTTGAAAACAGCATGAACTTGAGGAGAACTTATTCCATACATCAACTAAAAACACCTTTTCAGAGCAAAAACACCAAGAAAGCTATTTCTGAGAAAAGCTCTAGAGTCACCACCTGGTTTTTAAATCTAATGCAATGCCATTCATTACTAAGTGTTCAAACATTTTTGGGGCCACTGTACATCACTTGCCTGTATGCATGGCTAATTTTACCTTGGCAGTCGAGTGTCTGATTGGTTAAAGCAGCAGCAGCTGTAAACCATCACTTCAATTTGAAAGTGACAAATAAATCTCATTTTTAAATTCAAGCTGAAATTGTTTCTAAATGAACATAATGAACTAGAAAGGCAAAGTGAGGTTAAAATGTAGGCACCCCCACTGAGACGCTTCGGCTCTCCTGACTGTGCCCATGTCTGAATCATGTTATTGTCTGCATCCAATAATTGGCAGAACTGGCAGAAACACACACATACAAGTTGTAATTATGGTAATGTTCTTGCCAGTTCTTCTGACATTTGCCTTCTTTACCAAAGTGCTTTTCATCTTGCAGTGGCGAATAACAGAAAAGAAAAACTTTAGGTAAAGTTAGACGATTTCTCCCTCCTCAGGGAAAATTGCCTCAGTCTTTGAACTGTTTCCCAGGCTGTCGCTTGGTTCTCACGCCGTGTTTATTAAGAGCCTGACAGTTTTTCACCTCGCTTTTACTCACCCCAATGGCTGTCAGAATTGGGACCTGGTAGATCCATTTGATGTTTCCTGCACTCAGCTCCCAGCATCTGCACAGATAAATACAGATCGAATGATAAATTAACCGGCACACATGGATTATGATTCAGGGGATATTTAAAAGGCACAGAGTGAGACGTTGAGGCAGAGAGGCAGATAAGTTTCCAGTCCCAGAGGCAGTGCTAACACAGTAATGATATACTGTACTTCACAGTGCACACTGTATAGATCAAAAAGACATAGTTTAGTCTCTCTCCCTCTCCTTGAAGTCACTGACCCACTCCTTCACTTTGAAAAAACTAAGGCGCTTTATAAAACTCATTTCCATTTGTTTACAACCAATTTGTTTCGGCATTCGTAATCCCATTACGAATGTTTACTATGATGTGCAGCTGAATGGATAATCTTCCATGCAGAGGATATAGTCCATAAATAGGATATACTGTAAGTATTCAGAAGGAAGCTAAAAACTAATGAGTCATAATAAAAATTCATTATTAATTACCTCAGCATGATGAATTGATTTTTATTTATCCACATTTAATGAACTTCAGTACCACAGATGATTACTAAATATGGGTTCTGCAAGTAGTCGGGCAGTGTATCATGTGATAGTCCACACTAGGAACAAAGGAAGGAGTGCTGTTGTTTCTTTCACATGAAATCAGACAAGGACTTGTAACAACAGTAAATAAAACAAGCTTCGCAGCAGAAAGACATCAACAGGAAAACTGAAGAACCATATTTGTGTACAAGGCACACAAATGAGCAATGTATGGAAGCCCGTTTCCGCCACTGAATAAAAAATTCAGTTTTTATCTCACAATTTTGCCCTTTTTTCTTGCAATTGCCTGTTTACATCTCGCAATTCAGATTTTTTTTCTCAGGATTGTGAGATATAAACTCGCAATTGTGAGTTATAAAGTCAGAATTGTGAGACTTTTATAGAATTGCAAGATTTTAAATTTTAACACAATTCTGACTTTTTTCTCAGAAATGCAAGTTTATATCTGTCAGTTGTGACCTTACAACACACAATTGTGAGTTATTAAGTCAGAGTTGAGAGATATAAACTCGCAATTCTGAAAACATATCAGTCTTTTTTTCCCTCAAAATTAGGACTTTATATCTCACAATTGTGAGAAAAAAGGTCAGAATTCCGAGATACAAACTCGCAATTGCGAGAAAAAAGTAAGAATTGCAAGTTTTTATCTCACAATTCTGACTTTATTTCTCACAATTGAGTTTGTCACACAATTCTGAGAAAAAAGTCAGAATTTTGACTTTATATCTCGCAATTCTGACTTTATAACTTGCAGTTTCGAGTTTATATCTCACAATTCTGAGAAAAAAAGTCAGAATTGCAAGTTTGTATCACGCAATCCCGAGAAAAAAAAGTCAGAATTGTGAGATAAAAAAGTCGCAATAACCTTTTTTTCTTTTTTTATTCAGTGACGGAAACGGGTTTCCATAACAATGCCACCTAAAACCAAAGAAAAAAAAATATATAAAAAATCTGAATATTCTGACCAGATGGGTATAAACCTGAAAAATGAATATACATGAATATGTATATGAACATGTTACAGTGATTTACTGTGGATAAATGTTGTACTTAGACACAATGCAAAACTTTGTGCTTTCATAAAATGGTAGAAAGACAAACAAATGCCACTGTTCAACAAATAAAGGTACTAATAATCCTTCTTTTTCTTTTTCTTTTTCTTCTTCTTCTTATTGTATGAAGTATTTTAGTTCATATAGCTCATAACAGTTACTGTTTACAGTTGCCAAGCAACAGGGCAGCATGCCACATTAATATGGAATTCAACTGCAGTCAAAGCCAGATTGTAGACCAGTTTAGTGGCTTTGAATGTGACTCATCCAATCAGATTTCTGATTTGATACTATGTCTTTGCAGTATATTAAACATTTGCAATTATTTTGCAATTAGTTTTATATGATTTGTTGACTATACTGTAAAGTTAACAAATACTGTGAACATCTCTATGATTTAACACACTTTTAATTGAATATTAAGCTTCCCAAAGATTGCACTAATCAACCTGCTACACTTGCCTCATGATTTTTTAACAATAGAATGCAAACACTGAGATGTTTTTAAAAATCTATAATATTTTTAGAGGTTTAATTCATTTCCAAGAATCAGTCCTTACTGTTTTAATGCACCAGTTCAAAATTCTCTTCAGTAATTCTCTGCAGTCTCTGTAGAGATGTTTCATTAAAAAATATGTATAGGTAATATTTCAGAACAAATACTGTACACACATATTGAGATGAATGTGGAATATCAAACACCCAGACAACATTTATGCTTACTCATTTGGCAGCCAGTGTGCGTTATAATGTATTCATAGGCTGTATCATCATGAGTATTCCTGGGAATCAATCTCATGACCTCAGCACTGTTAGCGCTACCAGATAAGCTACCAGAATGCAGAACAGCTTAATGATACATGTAATCTTCTTCACATTTGCTTTTCAGAGTGTTATATCTCATGGTCTTGCAGAAAGCCATTAGCCCACCATCACTCACAACTGATAAATGTCAGGAGACTGACAGTTCACTTTTTGCCTTCTCTAAATGAACGTTTCATTCGCATTTTACTCAAGTGGAATAAAAGGTCAGCTAGACGTCAGAGTAAAGCTATTTTTATCTTTAATAACATGGAAGTTAATTAAAAATGGTCTCTAAAAATTAAAACTTGCAACAGTCTAATTCATTTTCAAAAGCCATTCAGCATATTAAAAAGCTATTTTTATTATTGTTTTGTGTTTTCTGACACAATCTCGATTTACTGTATTTTAGTTTAGATTATCTTATTTATATTACAGAAAAAATTATTTCTTCAAACTTTTGCTCATTTGTTCATTTTTGCAAGTGCATACGACAAAAAGAAAGAATTTTAAGTATTTTCATAGCTCAGATTCAATTATAGATTATTCAACAGTTAGTTTCAGTCTACTAATTTGGTCAAGAAGTAATCCAAGAAAAAATTAGATTATTTTTATCCTGCAAATGAAAATAGTTTCAACAGAAGCCAATAAATACACACACAGTGTGAAGAAACACTGGGGTTTCATGCTCACTGGTGAGAGAAACCCTGCTCAAAATGAAGAAAAAATAAATAAATCAACACTTGCTTCGGAATAGAAACTACAAAAAGAAAAAGATCAACCCTACTCTTCAGAACTCTACAACTCTTGCATAAGTTCAAAATTTGCACACAAATCACACTAAATATAAAATATAAAATACACAATAAGATAAAGAATATACAATCTAATGATTTACACACTTACACAAATCATATATTATTTACCCCAAGTTGCCCAAGTCAAAGTTTTTCTTGCCTACAAACAACCTTTTTTTTCCTTCCCTCTCATCCTTGAAATTAAATGGGCCTTTTTTTCTTTTTTGCTTCTGTGATTTAAAAGTATTTTTCTGTGTACTTTATTTCTTGTTTTCAGATGTGTCCTGGTAATAACAGTTTTCTGTTTGCCTTGTTCTTTGTCAGATCTTGTCCTGTATGTGCTTCCCAAACAGGGGTGCGCTTCCCAAACAGGGGTGCGTTTCCCAAAAGCATCGTTAGCCAACTATGGTCGCAAGTTCCGTCGTTACCAGCATGGTTCAACGATTCGGTGTTTCCCGAAACCATAGTTCAAACGAATGTTCGCAATCAGTGTCACAAACTTACGTGGTTGGAACTACGGCTCTCGACCTGTGGTTAGAAGCATAGTTTCTTGTTAGTAAGATATATGAGCTTAAATAAATATGCTCTTGGGCACAACAAGCAAGCTAACATCCAGTACTATCTGTATCGTCCATTCTATGTAAATATAAATGCATTTTAAGTATTTTTGAGCGTCCATTGTAAGCTCCGTTTTTGAAGAGTGCGCATGTGCATAAATGCCTGCGGGAACCCCGGAGTATGACGTAAGTGTCACGGATCTGCCAGGCTCATTCACCTCCCAATCACAACGCACTCCTTCACCTGAGTATTGATTGCACACACCCACACATCATCAGCTCCCTCATCAGCCTGCATATAAAAGCACACACCTCACACCAGCTCATTGTCCGATCTCGTTTCATTCGAAGTGGACTGATGCTACTACAGCTAGTTACCTGTTTACCCTGATATTCTACTTACCTCTTGTCTCGTCTTCAGCGTGTCCCTGCCAGCTATATTCCATCGTCTGTGTTTCCCAGGATCTCCACGAGTGTGTCTCCGTCATCCAAGAGCGTGAGGTGTGTGCTCCGTTCCCCGTATCCACGAGCTCCTGTGAAAGCAAGAGTACTTCCATTATCACCCTCATCATACTGCTGTGCCTGTTCATTGAACTTGTTACTTACCTCCATCAGATACCTGCTGACTCCACTGATTGCAATAAAACTCACCTGTTGTATTCTAACCATCTATCTGAGTCTGCTTCTCTAACAGAAGATCGGACAAAAACCGAGGGATACGGCAGGATGAGTCAGCTCGAGCCATTCCAGGAACTCCTCCTCTTCTTCACCGTCAGTGATTGCCAGTCCCATGACCAAACCGGCGCCCTTCTCTGGTGTGACAGAGGAGTGCAACGGATTCCTTCTACAATGCTTGCTCACTCTGGAAATGCAGCCGCATCTCTACGCCACGGACAGAGCCAAGATAGCCTTCATCATTTCCCTGCTTACAGGACAAGCGCTCCAGTGGGCTGAGACCATCTGGACCCAATCCGGTACTGTGACACAATCTGTTAACAGTTTTATTGAACATTTCAGGGAAGTGTTTGGTCCGTTGGAGAGCAACTGTATCATCTCCGTCAAGGATCTCTGTCTATAACTGACTATGCTCTCCAATTCAGAACCCTTGCAGCGGCCAGTGGCCGGAATGAGCGCTCGCTCCTTACCACCTTTCGGCAGGGACCGGAACCAAGAGTGTGGCTGCAGCTCTCTGCATACGACAACTCCTGCGGTTTGGAGAGATTCATCCAACTCTCCATCACGTGTGCTAACCATATGCAATCTTGTTTTATGGAATCCCAAAATTCTCCTAGCTCTTGACACCTTCGCCACCCAGCGACTCTCAGCACTCCAGAACCAGGCCACGAACACATGCAAATGGACCTAACCCGGCTTTCTTCCACTGAGCGGCAGAGGCGGCTGACCCAAGGCCTGTTTTTGTACTGTGGTGCTGGTGGGCATGTAATCTCCACATGCCCAATTCATTCTCCTCGACCTATGGTGAGTGTTATAAAGCCAGTTGTGGCTAATATGCAGCCCCTCACTGCCATAGTAATCCTTACTGCCTCCAGTGTCTGTGTTCCAGTACATGCTCTCCTCGACTCCGGGTCAGCTGGAAATTTCATCTCCGGGAGCCTCTGCCGCCAGCGCAATCTCCCGATCACAACAACCAAGAACACCTACCAAGTTCAATCGGTAACGGGGAAACCCCTCAGTCGAAGACACGTCAAGTACAGT
>JAFVLL020011470.1:0-21498 GCA_021397915.2 Tor tambroides
CATTGCTGTGCATTAAGGCCTTCAGTGCATTAAGTGCAGGGCAGCGTGTTTAAGTCTCTGATTCCACTGGCGTGTTTACTGGCTTCACATATTAACACTCCTGTTAAATCAGCAAGGGGTAGCCCTTGGCTAACAACCATAACAGAAGGAATATTCTCATCCGATGTGCCACATTTTGCTTTTAAGACAGCTAAAACATGACCTAGTTTGCTGCCACCAAAAGATGGCTGATCAAATCTCAATCTAGTTCTGCAAAAACAGAGGTCACTTCCAAGTATTCCTCAGAAAAAGGCATAAACGTTTCACAAACACCTCTTTTGCCCCAGCATTTGGACTGTACTGGTTGGTTCACTCTTTTTTTGCTAATAAACCCCTCCACTTTTCACGTCTGCGACCCATATGAGTCGTTCGTTCAAAAGTTTACTGTAGCAGGCTGCTCCCTTTGATGAATCGGCCCAGATAATATGTTGCAATTACCAGGCCAGGACCAACCTGTGTGAATAAAACATGTCAAGTGTAAATCTAGCTCCGTGTTCTAGATGACACCCAGCCCTGGAGTCGCCCCGTGTGTAATTAGAACCAAATGCTGGGGTGTGTGAGTGGATGCATGAGTGTTTGCTCTCGCCCTCTCTTCTCCATCTCTAATCAGAGAGCCCCTTCAGGATGGAGTGATAGCTCAGGGGCCGTTCATAAATCAGGACTGGTCTGGAAGGACCTGCACAGGCAAGCAGGAACAACTATATGGATACGACTATGCCAAGTCTGTGCTCTCTGGGATAGGCCATGTTCCAGTCCACTGAAATCATGAGATCAGGCTTGATTGCGCTGACTTTTCGAAGAAGGCACAGTCTGGTGTCATTGATCCTCTCATTTGGAACCATCCGGAGATGAATTGGAAGCCATCATGACACCTTTCCACTCTTCAGCCACCTTTTCTTAAAGACCCTGGGAACAAATTCAGACTTCCCCTTGACATCTCTCCATCTTCCTCTTTTTCTCTCTCTCTCTCGCTCTGTCTTGGTTCTCTTTTTTCTCCTCTCTGGAGCTCTTTTCTGTTTCAGGCCCTCATCCCCTGTTGGACCTTGACTCTCCTTCTCTCCCACATCTGGACAGACAGCTGGGGCTGGCTGGGTTTCAGCACTGGGGGTGGGGGTGGCCGTTTGAAGCAGGAGGGTGGGGGAAAGCTATCCATTGCAAAGCCCAGGGCACTGTAAAAAAGGGGCTAGCTTACAAAAAAATAAAGGATTTCACACATACACACACGTAGTGTATGACCAAAAGTGTGAGGAGTTAAAAAAAAAAAGTTAAACCAAATCTCTTCTGTTTCTCTCAGTCTATCTATCAAAGTGTCTCCCCACACACTATTAAAGTGCATTAACGAGGGCAGAAAGGAAGAAAGGGAAGGAGAGAAAAAAAGAGTAAGCGAGAAACAAGGAAACCTGGAAGAGAGTTGGTGAGGATAATGATGATTTCAATGTCCTATTTATATATTTATCTGACTGTCTCTCTATCCATCCATCCATCCATCCATCTGACCTATAAATCCATCTATTTACAAATTAGTAATATGTATTTCTTTAATTTTCATGTTTTTATATTGGCCCTACAAATAAACTAATAAAAAATCAAATAGAATTGCAATTCTGCATGTTGTTTTCTACCTAAATTCAAATTCAGGAATTCACTTAGAATTTGAAGGCATTCTCATTCAGTTCTGACTGGCGCACAACCCTGATTTCCACATCTTAAATACATTAATCTATTTAACCCAAGCGTTTCTTAAGAGTCAAGCGTGAGGAAGAAAAATACAAACGTAGAGTAGGTTGGAATAACATGCTTCACAGTCTCACGGTCATTGTTTTACGTCCTAAGAGGTGAGCTTTATCACCCTTCCGTCTATATGTGCGCTGCATTAATGATGCATGCCCTCTTCTTTACAGTGGAGCTGTTATTTTGATATAGATGTTTGCCTTGACGTCATAGCTGTGCGGCCGACAGTTATAAGCGAGTCCAAGTCATTGTGTGAGAAAGTGCAGGATGTGTGCACTGGCTATAAGTTGCACCTCCCTGTTGTGCCAGGATGACGGTAAAGAGGTCTTTTGTTTCAATTAGCGCTCTGTGGGCCACTTTCTCCATTCTGACCAAAGGTCGCGACCTCTGCCGGAGTTCACACAGGGACAACCCGGTCAGACCTCGCCTTGGCCAGCAGACATGGAGTGGGTGGGGAGCCTGCATGAATATGGAAAAGATTTCCCTCACAGCGTTGCATTTTCCAACTCATTTTGTGGAACGCAGGGATGGCTAGAGAATCCTGCACAGTGATTTCACCGCACTGAAGGGAGATTGTAGAACAGGCCCAGGAAGTCAGAAAGGGAAGTGAGCCAGTCATAGCAAGGGGTGTGTGAGAGAATGGCATACTAGCTTATTATTATACACTGTACGATGCATATTGTTCTTCAAAATAGTGAGCAGCAGCATTAAGCCTAAAGTTATACTTTGGTTTTAACATTTACAAGGTGTGCATACATTGCGCAATGTAAATGTCATCATTGTATACATGCAACCAGATTTTTCTGAATGTGCATGCTCTGTACATTCAGGTTGCCTTTAAAGGGATAGTTGAAAATGAAAATTCTGTAATTAATTACTCACCCTCAAGATCTTCGTTCATCTTCAGAACACAAATTAAGATATTTTTGATGAAATCCAATAGATTTCTGACCCTGCATAGACCGCAACACAACTACCACATTCAAGGCCCAGAAAGGTTGTAAAGACATCGTTAAAATAGTCCATGTGACATCAATGGTTCAACCTTAATTTTATGAAGCTACGAGAATACTTTTTGTGTGCAAAGAAAACAAAAACTTTATTCAATATTTTTTTCTCTTCCGGGTCAGTCTCTGCCACCATTCACGAGAGTCCTATACTTACATGATTAATCAGACCTATAGACCTACACCACATAAGCTAAAATTTAATGTTAATAAACTAGACTAAAATGAATGTTAATAGGACATTACAAACATTGAATACATTTTAAGGATATTTTCATCAAAAGACAAAAACTGTGAACTGTTTGCATGCTAAATTGCTGTCACATGACCTCATTGACTGTCATCTTTAAATGGTTATTTTGCCTCTTTAAAGGAAATTGTGTATAAAAATGTCTTAAGTCAAATTTATTTCCATTGTTAGCACTTTTAACAATAAACATCGTTTCAAAGCAGATTTACAGAAGGTCGTACTGTGATGTCAGTAATGCCTTTGTGCTTTACCATAGAACAAGTTTTTAGCAAGCATTTATTATTTAAGCAAATGATAAAAAAAGATTAAAATAGTTTTTTAAGTCTGTATTTCCATTTCATTCCTCGCACTGGAATTAGAAGGTCAAGTGCAATGCTTTATTGGATATATCATTTTGTTTAAGGTCTGCTTGATATCCATAGTAGCAAACACATATTCTGCATACTTTGTCAAGCATACACACTACATACTGTACCAACAGTAAGACTAGTATGCTAGCATGCTATTCCGAACATAGCATATGTTTCTGTGTAACCCGGGGAGAGTTAGAGTGGGTGTGTGCGTGTTTGTGTATAAAGGAGAGGCAGAGAGTGTGCTGTTCGTAGGGCTTGGGAAGGTGAACCCAGGCTTCTCTCGGTACAGGAAGCCCTTGATTAGTGCTAACGAGAATTGCAGGCCGTATTAATGCAACCACACACCTCTCCTTACCTCCTGCCATCTGCAGCACCACCACTCTCTGCCAGACATCATAAACCCATGCATACAGACCACAGACCAGACACACACTCTTTACATTCACCCTACACATTCAAATTGCACATTCCCACCGTCCATGCAACAATAAACAGAAACAACTGACAACACACTCAGGTATAACGCAGACAATCAGGTGCACACAATCCAGAACAAAAGCTTCGGGGTCAAACCCTCAAACCCCATTGCATTATGGGCCATATGTGGTGACGACCCCCATAGATGAGGTGCCGAACACCATTTGCATGGAGAATAGCCGGATGGGGATCAAAGTATGTGAGAAGATGGTGCAATGGAAAAGATGTAGATGGAGAAAAGGTCTGTGACACACACACACACACACACACACACACACACGTTATTAACTATTCCTGCAGATGGTAGAGTGGGGTGTTCTCACACACTGAGACATGGATACCCTCACATATTCTCCTCACACTCCCACCCACACATCAACATGTGTTTCACATTCAGATTCAGGCCATGTGGAAATCTCTAGCCACCTCTCTCTCTATCTCTCACACACACACACACACACACACACACATACACACATACACACATACACACATGTATGTTAATAAAGGATGGTGTGTCAGCTCAGATGAGATGTTTTTAAACTGGATGACCACTACTCTGCCACACACGACTGTATGGGCACAGATTGCAAATATTGTAATGACAGAAACATAGAAGTACATGAAACTAACCAAGAATGTAAATCTGAAAGGACTAATCAGGTGAGATTGAGGTGAGTCATTGTAATCTTATAGGATGTGTTACTAGTTTATTACTAGATTATAAACTAGTTTATTAGTTTCTTGTCACTCATATCACCTCTTTTTTGGCATTTTTGCCATTTTAATTGACAGTACAGTGAACACTGGACTAGACTGCACTAATATTTTAATTATTTTATTTCATAATAAAAAATATTTATTTTATGAAACTATTAATATTTTTCCAATAATATCTAAAAGACTAACACTGATTTTAAAATTCTGATCGAGACTATAAGCTGATATTTATTTTAGTGCTGTCAAACGATTAATCACATCCAAAACAAAAGTATATATTTTGAAAATATTTATATACATGCATGTGTGTGTATTTATATATATACATAATAAATATACACAGTACAAACACATATATTATGTAAATAAAAACTTTTATTTTGGATTCAATTAATCGTGATTAATCGTTTGACAGCACTAATTTGTTTTCATGTTACGGTCAATAATGATACCAATTACTAGTATTAAAATTCTGTAGTATTTTGTCTAAATAAATATAAAATAAGACACACACACACACACACAAACAAACAAAAACTAGCTTACTAGTTTACAAGTGAATTTAGGCATCACAACTTTATGTATGTAGAATTAAAAAATGGATATTCATTGTAAGATTTGCTCACATTAACAAATTAAAAACTAATTACAAATTAATCTTTAAAAACACTAATAACTTAAATGCAATCTTTCTATTATTACATTATTAACCTTGAACCTTCTTAGTGTTTTAAAGATTAACTTTAAGTGAGTTTAGATGAATATATTGGCCAGTACCGATATGTATATATATTTATATTTTTTAATTCTAAGATCAACTGAACTGATATGGCACATATTGTAGATTCCAAGCAATATTTCTATGTAATTTTAATTTATTGGATGACCCTCTAAAATTTGAAAAACAACATGAAATAAAATTGACCAAATTGACTTTCTTATTCTTATTCTTATATTCATGTTTCTGGTTACAACAATTCATAGGTCAGCATTATTCCAAAGAATAGTAATGTAATCCTTAGTCATACTTGGTAATGTAATACTTTACTCCGCCTGAAGTGACTTTTTTGACTGACAAGCCCTCTTACTTTCCTCATATGAAGACCACTTCCACAATCCAGTCAATTCTGACTAATAAAATCAAGTCCAGCCATATTTTTCCCACATTGAATATCTTGTTTCACTCAGATATATGGCATTACAGAGGTAAATCGGGTTGTGAAAGCTGTTTCATGTTGACTTTAGGGCCTCATGGCGGAACTGACTTCGTAACTGATGTAGCTATTTGATTCTTGTCATGCTGTCTAACATCAACCATAATCTTCCTCCAAAAGTATTCAGTTCAGCATCAGCCGACAAACTCCCCACATCTTGAACAGTTCTGCTGTACATTTCTCTGTCACTGACAGACTCAGCGTGCAAATGTGCTAATGTTATGGGAAATAGAGAGTGTGTAAACGTGTGTGTATGTATCTTTCTATGTGTGGTCAGTGCAAACATGTGTCTGCTTGAGAATGAGGTCACATGTCTGAGTAAATGAGTGTCTGTTTTCCTGTGCGTGCTGTACATAATGCATGACAGGCAGTGAGAGTGTGTGTGTGTGTGTGTGTGGGAAGTATGGGTGGACAGTGGGCAGACAGCGGTGTGTGTGTGAGCCCCTGAGGGGGGCAGACTGAAAGAATGAGCTGTGAGTAATCTGACAGGAGATGAGATGAAGAAACACGTGGCATGGAGAGTATTATATCTCTAATTACATAAGAAGAGAAAAATGGAGTGAGTGGAGAGTGAGAGACAATAATAGAGGGGGTCTCATTCTGGTTTATCCAGATGGAAAGCTATGCGACCCAGACAGCGCTCTGATGTCACCCCCTGTTTTCCCGGCCTGCCCAATAACTCCTGCACTTCCTGTCCCCAGTGTAGTGATGTCACAGGACAGCTGGGGATGTCACGTCCACTCACCCGGCCTCCCCAGCGCCCTCTCTCTCTCACTGTCTTTCTTCCATTCTTCAATCAGTTCAATTCCTCTGAGACCAGAGACTGTTACAGAAGCACGTACCACAAACACACACATATGTACACATACTCTAGGGTTGTGCTCCATTCAGAATTGAATTTAGAATGGCAATTCAACTGAATTACAATTACTGAATTTGAATTGAGTAGTAAAGCAACAAACAGGATGCAGAACTCAAATTTGAATATAAAGAAATATAATTAATTAAAGAATGAAATTCCAAGTGAGGACTTTTTTTGTGAAATGCCTATAAACATCATACACATATGACACACCACATAACGTAATATTAACGAATGAAAAAAAATTAACTGAAATGAAAGAGTATTTAATTGAAATAGAAATGTAAACATTTATTTACATTATAGAAATTTCATAAATGAATTAAAATTAAAATGTAAATTAAAATTTAAATGAATTTTATGGACCATAGATCAAGAGAGATGATTTCCCAGAGTGCTTTAATTTACCTTCAAAATGGAGCCAAACACCATGATTCAGCTCACAAGTTGAAAACAGAACACATAGGAAGTGATCTGTTCTAGCATATTTTATTGTTTTGTAGGACAAATGTCAATTTACTCTTTTATTAATTTCTTTGAAATGTAATCAAATAAATTCCCTTTCTTTTGCTTCCAACTCAAATTTCATTTAAATTTAATTCAAATCCAACTTGTGATTTGTAAGGGCTTTTTTTGTAAATTCTGAACTGAGCACAAACCTAAAACACACAAACACACAATTGCACAAAAGTGTGCGCACACACACACACATACATTTTCATTTTCAGATAAATATCATTTGTATTCTGAGTATTTTTTCCCCCTTGTTGGGACCACTGGCTGGTCCCTGCAATGTCAAAAATGTCAGGTTTTTTATCTTGTTGGGACATTTGGTGGAGGATAAACCTGTACACACACACCTTGAGAAAAAAAAGAAAAACACATACACGAAAACTTATTAACACTCTTAAATCAAACATGCATGCATGCTTAACTGCATAAAAACTTGCACACACATGCGTAAACTATAACATATCTGCTTTACTGAGGTTTGAAGTACTTAAAAGCCAAATAAATGAACTGAATGATCTGATGTCATCAATGAGAGCATTTGTCTCATGTTCAGTCCATTCTGTTTATGGCAGCCTGATTAAACATCTGTGATGGGCTTGAGGATACAATAGCTGCAGTGTCTGTCCTTACTGTACATACTGTCTCAGTCACACATTATGAGGCTCATTTTAATGGCTTTCAAATGCTCCTTCAGTTCTAGCAGAGAGCATGAGTCTGTCTCTTTCTGAGTTTGATCAGGAGTGACATGTTTGCTTTGCTTATTAGAGCTGAATGACAGTGAACTCCTCACCGCTTGGACTGAGACAAGACTATGGGTTTTGGAATGAGATAGAGGTTGGGCTGGCGCTGAGACAAAAATGAGACTGGGACTGAGACCGAAATGAGAAGGGCACAGAAAAATGAGACTAGGTCTGAGACAGAAATGAGACCAGTGCTGAGAGAGAAACAAGACTGGCACTGAGATAAAATGAGACTGCCACAGAAAGATGGGACTGACACAGACATAATGAGAACAGCAGAAAGACAAAAATAAGACAGATGAAACTGGCCCAGAGAAACGAGACTAGCACTGAGACAGAAACACAATTGGCACTGAGATACAGGTGTGACTGGCACTGAGACAAAATGAGACTAGCACTGATGTGATAATGAGTCCAACACTGAGATGCTGGCAATGCAATAAAATGAGACTGCCACAGAAAGATGAGAATGACACTGAGACAAAAATGAGACTAGCACTGATCCGAAAACAAGACCAAATGAGACAAAAATTAGACTGGCATTAAGACAAAATGATACTGCCCCAGAAAAAAAAGGGACTAGCACTGAGACAGAAATGAGACTGGCACTGAGATAAAATGAGAATAGCAGAAAGACAAAAACGAGACAGATGAAACTAGCCCAGAGAAACGAGACTAGCACTGAGACAAAAACCCAACTGGCACTGAGATACAGGTGTGACTGGCACTGAGACAAAATGAGTCTAACACTGAGCCGAAAATAAGACCAAATGAAGCAAAAATTAGACTGGCATTAAGACAAAATGATACTGCCCCCCCACCCCCCCAAAAAAGGGACTGGCACTGAGACATAACGAACTGGCACTGAGACAAAATGAGAATAGCAGAAAAACAAAAACGAGACCGATGAAACTGGCCCATTGAAACAAGACTAGCACTGAGACAAAAACCCAACTGGCACTGAGATACAGATGTGACTGGGACTGAGACAAAAACCCAACTCACACTGAGATACAGATGTGACTGGAACTGAGACAAAAATGAGACTGGCACTGAGAAAGACATGTGAGACAGAGATGAGACTGGCACAGAAAGATGAGACTAGTACTGAGAAAGAAATGAGACAGTCACTTGGATAGAGATGTGGCTGGCACTGAGACAAAATGATACCAGCACTGAGAGAGAAACAAGACACTGAGACAAGCATTGAGATAAAATGAGACTGCCACAGAAAGATGGGACTGACACTGAAACAAAAATGAGTCTAGCACTGATCCGAAAATGAGACCAAATGAAACTAAAATTAGACTGGCATTAAAGGGGTCATATGATGTTGCTAAAAAGAACATTATTTTGTGTATTTGGTGTAATGCAATGAGTTTATGTGGTTTAAAGTTAAAAAAACACATTATTTTCAACATACTGTACATTATTGTTGCTCCTCTAAGCCCCGCCTTTCTGAAACGCGTCGATTTTTCAAAGCTCATCGTTCTGAGAAGCGAGGTGTGCTCTGATTGGCCAGCTATCCGGTGCGTTGTGATTGGCCGAATACCTCAAGTGTGAGACGGAAATGTTAGGCCCCTTACCGTATTGTGATAGCGTTTCACAGCGAGACCACACAAAAACAATAAAACCCATTACAAACGAGGCATTTGTTGCATCCAGTTGGGATATAATTACTGATTATAATGACTTATACGGCCTTTTTACACGTCGCGTTGCATCGCGCCGTGTAAACATTACCATGTCTGCTGTAGCGTTTGGACGAATCAGACACACATTTAGTCATTATATTTAATGAATAATTCAGGAAACCCTCTCATTCCACAAACAAATTGTGAGGGTCTTTGGACCCTTCTCCTGGAAGAGCACCCTAAAAGGCTCAGTTACCAGGAAACCATCTGATAAGACTGTTTTTTTGCTCAAAAGTATGTGAGATGCGAGTGCAGTAAAAACAGGCTCTTATGAAAACCACTCCATGCCCATAAAAACAGAACTTTCCTCCCTTTAATTCATTGTAAACCATTATTTGATTGAACATACATATCATTAAGGTAATTGTGTATGTTATTATTCTTCTTTTATATGTTCTTGTGTATTTTTATCCTGTTTATGCATGCTTCTAATAGATCACTAGTTAATATCACTTTAACTGTATCATGTTTGGTCTTTATCAATTCGTCTTCAGATGATCTAATTGAGAGTGTATATTATATGTCGATACCTATGCAACATGTATGTGTTCTAAGAATCTTTAGTAGTTTATATATCGACTTCCAATCCAGCTCATATGCAAATTACCATGTCCAGAGACAAAGAGCCGTAAAACGTTCCCTCCAAAGTTCAGGACTCCCATTGGCTCTTTGACTCCCCAGAGGTGTGACCTCTACAGCAGATAAAGCGCTCACTTCAGTGACGCCCCATACAGTCTGCGGTTCTGTTAAGAGGATGAAGATATGAGCTAAAACTCTTCTGAACACCTTAAGTTTTGCGCCAGGCCTTGCGGCCTTATCTTTCCATTCAACCAAGCTCCTTGGACCTCAGCAGATCTCTTTCTTAGCTCTTTTTCCACTCACTACTTGGAAGAACATTTCTACCTCAGAACATCTTTGGAATTCATCACTCTTCAACCCGGAAGAACGTGATCGGGAGTCCAAACCTTGAAAACCATTAAGACTTTCATCTGAGACTGCATTCCGGACACTCGTCATGACCAAGGCAATGCAAGTATTGTACATTTAAATAAACGAAACAGAGGTTATTAGTACAAGTTATAGACCCCGTTATAAACGGCGCTGATGGTTTTACTCAGGTGGTTAAATGACTTTCTCCATAACTGCATTCTCTGGTTTTCCTGATGGTTTCATCCATCAACTCTCATTAGCCCTTTCCCCACGTATGAGTGATTGTATGTTTGTTTGTTAGTTTGTTTGTTTGTTTGTTAGACTAGTCTGCGTTAGTGTTTGGTTAATAAAAGTTATGTGCACAAATTACATGAGTTTCTGATTCTGCTTTGCATATTAATGTCCCTTTACGATTTTGATCCTTACTACATGCTCTAATTCATTAATACTTAGAAAAGTATTTTCTGTGGCCAAGAAAATATCCTTTCTTAGAGTTGATATGAACTTAATGTTTGCTGGACAAACAGATTAGTTGATGGCAATTTAATTCTACGACAGTTATTACTGTCAGCCGATATAAATATACCTTGTAATTAATCATGATAATTGTAATTATTTACATACGAATTCCATCTTAAGCAAATTTGCCTACACTGCATTTGTGATCGGAGAAAGCGAAAACAACAAGCACTACTCTACACTGCTCAAAATTCGCATTTGAATCGTCAGTGGCAGAAATGTACTTACAGGCTGTGAGTTAGAAGCACCAGACTGTCTTTGCAAAGTTGGAATTGCCCCTCTTTATAGAAACAGCCTTTGTGCGAGCCAACATTGTAGCTTCCAAGTTCAGGAAATAGTCCTCCGTAAAATGTGCTGCACACATTCGAATATTTGCGTTGTACTGCTCTGGAACAGTGTTGTAAATACAGCTTAACCACTGATTTCTAGTTGTGTCCTCTTTTGGAAGCCCAAACAAAGTAGTTTCGCTTTCACAATGAAACAGCGTCTCCACGACATGGCGCCAGCGGCAGCAACAACACTACAGCGAGAATAATAGTTCCGCCTTCTTTCATTGCGTATACGTTTGGGCGGTGTTATGAAAATCTCCCCACATCGTGACGTAGAGATGTGGGGGGGTGTTTGAACGAGCCGTTTTAGGAGGGCGTGGCAGAGTCTTAACTTTTATAAAGAATATCTCTTTGGTTTTGAGACTTTAGTCTTTGCAACTTCAGGGATCTTATCTATGCACAAACAGCTTGTAACACTCCAAAGAGAAAGGAAAATTTGAAATCGCATCATATGACCCCTTTAAGACAAAATGAAACTGCCCCAGAAATGGGACTGGAACTGATATAGAGTTGGGACTGGCACTGCCACAAAATGAGAACAGCAGAAAGACAAAAATGAGACAGATGAAACTGACACAGAAAAATGAGACTAGCACCGAGCTGATAATGAGTCAAACAGTGAGACAGAAACAAGACTGCCACAGAAAGACAGGACTGACACTGAGACAAAAATGAGACTGGCACAGAAAAATGGGACTAACACTGAGACAGAAACCCAACTGGCACTGAGAAAGAGACGTGAGACAGAGATGAGATTCCAAAAGGAATGGAGCAGAAATAGAGATGAAACTGAAAAAGAGATAAGACATGGACTGAGACAGTGAGGAGACACACCTAAAACAGGAGTTGAGAGAGAACCAACAACCTCTTGTATGTTACCACACTGTCACATTCATCTAAACCCTCATGTACTAGATGGGACTGGCACTGAGACAAAAATGAGACTAGCACAGAGATACAGATGTGAGACAGAGATGATGTTGCTACAGAAATGGTGCAGAAATTGAGATGAAACTGAGAAAGAGATGAGACTGAGGCAGTGAGGTGAATGACACTTGACAGCAGCTGAGGGAGAACCAACACCCCCTGTTAGTTACCTCACTGTCAGTCTCTAACATTCTTCTAAACCCTCATGTACTTCTCCAAATTCCATCACTGCATTCACTGACTCGCCAACTCTTTTATTTATAAACAAATCACTCATAAACCTGCAATCCGAGAGAGTACAAACCATAGACTGCACTTCTGTTCCTGTCCCGCCTTCCTCACCTCATAATTGTTCAACAGACTGTGACAAAATAACTAGTAGAGACTCATTAGAAACAGCTGTCCCTTGATCTGATGTTAAACTCCAATATGATTTCCAGCTCCTCGCTCAACTCTCACACTCCCACAACCCCATTCATTCACCATCATCTCTTAGCCACACATAATTCACTCCAAAAACCATTCATTCTCCTGCTGAAAGAATGAGAGAGGTGGGAGGAGAGAGCGCTGAGGAGAAAAGGGGCGTGTTTGTCCACGTGTGTATGTGTGTGTGCGTATTCAAAAGGGATTGAAGGAAAGAAAATGCAAAGGTGGAGGGTATGGGGTCGGTGCCCCCCACCTACACACACTGTACGTGCAGGACAGCAGGACGCCCCTCGTGGAAAATGAATACACTGATCTCCTTCTCCTAACTCTTCCCCTGCCCTGAACCCACCCCGTCCCCTGCTGGCCACTGTCCTTACCCAAACACACGCTCAGCGACACTTTCTCTCTCTCACACAAACACATGCTGATGTAGGATTGGGTTTCACTAACCAGCCCACATCAACCCAGCCACACACACACACACACACACACACACGAAACACATACCACAGACTTCTACTGTTTATTAAACCTCAATATAAAAATTAATCATCTTAAATAATGTTCAAAAGTTGAGGTCAGTAAGATTTTTTTAAAATGAATTAAATACTTTTATTCTGCAATAATGCGTTAAATTAGTCAAAAGTAACAGTAAAGAGATTTATGTTACACAAAAATTTGAATTCAAATAAATGCTGTTCTTTTGAACTTTGTATTCATCAAGGAATCCTGATACAAATATATTATATCTTCCATAAAAAAAATATATATAGCACAACTGTTTTCAACACTGGTAAGAATAGTTTTTTCAGCATCCAATCAGCATATTAGAATTATTTCTGGAGGATCATGTGACACTGAAGACTGGAGTAATAGCTTTTGATTGCTATATGTGTGTATATTTCAGGATTAATTAATTTTTTAAACTATAACCTATAAATCCACACTAAAAAAATACTTTTTTTTAAAAACTTTTTCTAAAAACCTTTTCTCTTTCTCTAAAATAACTTTTCATGGTAACACTTTAGTATTGGGACAACACTCACTATTAACTAGTTGCTTATTAGCATGCCTATTAATAACACATTGGCTGTTTATTAGTACTTATAAAGCACATATTCTGCATGACCATATTCTACATCCCTAATCCTACCCAATACTTAAACTTACAACTACCTTACTAACTATTAATAAGCAGCAAATTAGGAGTTTACTGAGGCAAAAGTTGTAGTTAATGGTTTGTTAATGGTGAGAATTGAACCTTAAAATAAAATGTGACAATCTTAATTACCCAAACAATTTCCCTTGGATAAAAAAAGAGATTGTGAATGACAATTTGCATTGTCAACTCACAGCGACTTCTAATACATATATAAATACATATTTCTCTCTCTGCCTTCGGCCTAAAAAATTCTCTCATTCTCTTTAAGCAAAAGGCAACCAGGTTTCACAGCTGTGGTTGCATAAATAGCAAATGGGTATAGGAAATAAATAAAACAGTAAAATAAAAGCACAATAAATAAAACTGCACAAAATATGACAAGACAACTATTTGACTCCTTATTTTTCTTTCGCCTCTACCTGATTGTCTACTTGTTTTCCCTTGCGACTCCCTGCTTCCGTTCCCAGGCTGAGAGGTGGGACTGTGGCCACAGAGCGCATACTTTCCAGTCCTGAAGGCCAGCAGCGGCTCCTCCTGTCCACACGGTCCTGCAAGAAACCTTGCGTTGATCACGGCTCAGTTCACCAGCCACCTGCAGCAGGCACATCGAACCTGGAGACATCTACACACAATCACACAATTACATATAGTCATATATAGTTTATATATACAGCAAATTACTTTTGAGTCAAATCACAACCCTTTTATATTTTTAGAATAAAAGTACTAAAAATCAAAAGTTTGTTTTACTCATTTTCTTAATTTATATATATTTTTAATAAGGTAGATTTTAAAGATCTAGCTAGCTTCTGGGGATAAATTTATCCCCAAGTGCTGGAGCTCAGATTGACTACACTTTTGTCCAAGATTTGCCATCTATAATATGCTTGATTTATGAATTTAGTGGTGCTTCGTCAAATCCTGCCCTCGGCATAAACCCCATAAACAACCTGAGAGCTGTGGTCCTCCAAAAAAACACTGTTAATGAGATAGGAGAAGCCAGAGATGACTAAGTTTGTGTGTTTATGCACAGCCTCTGGCTTTCTATAAGACGGCTCTGCCAGCTTTCCTCTATTCTGCCAGCGGATTACCACACTGATCATCAACACGGGTGAAACTAAACAATGGCTGGCTGACCGTCTTGTTTCTCCTGTTTTATGTGTTGTGAGTGTAACAGTAAACCACTCTGATCTCATAATGTTACCCAGCGCTCCAATCATCTACAGAGAGCCGGAGCCGTGTGCCACTCCACTTAAGCTCTAAAGCAGCTGTGCGGGTCAGGGGTAACAGAGAGAGATGTGTTATCAGCTGCTAGGAGTCCTGCTGCCCTGTGCTGGTACTGACTGGGGATTGGATCAGATCAGTGCTTTGAAATAAACACACAGGGTAATCAGTGCAGTGGAGTCTGGAAGACAAAGAATCTATTTACTGCTGAGTTGACATAAGAGATATAAATGATCATGCTGTATTTATAAAGATGAGACTGAGACAGAAATGGAACTGAGAAAGAAATAAGACCAAGACACAGCTGATAGTGGCACTCAGACAGAGATGATACAGGCAGAAATGACTCTAGGACCAAAACAAAAATGGGACTGAGAGGTTAGACCAGTGTTATTATCTAAAATAATAAAATAAAATAAAATAAAATAGTAAAATTAATTAAAATAAAAAAATAAATAAAAACTACATGGAAATATTTCTTAACTGAATAAATAAATAAATAAATAAATAATAACTGAAAAACTAAAATAAATAAAAATGGCCACAAATTCATGTTTAGTTTTTGTAGTGTAGTATATTAAATATAATATTGTACAGTATAGTATATTAAAATTCTTATAAATATATAATATTGTTTAGTATATTCAATAAAACTTTTACAACACACCTGCTTTAAATGTAATTTGCATTCCAATTACTAAAACTAAAACAAAAGTGAAAAACCCTGAAACTACAATAAATAAATGTAAATAAATAAATAAATAAATAAAACTAACAATAATACTCTGAAAACTACTGTAAAATAAGCTAAATAGAAAACAAAGGAGAAACACCTGTATCACAATATCAAAATGAATTAATTACTAATGCCATTAAACATTTTTAAATTACATGAATTAGTGCATTAACTTTGTCAGCTTTGAAAAATTAAAAGCTAAATCAACTCAAACTGGAAAACTAGAAAAAAATAAAAATACAGTGAAAACTGATGTCAAAAAAAAAAACTGAAAACATAACAGAAATAAAAAACAACTATAACATTACTGAAAGAACTAAAGACACTGAAAAAAACTAGGATAACATGAAAAAATGGCAATTTTGATGTAATGGCATATTATAAAACTTTTACAACACACCTGCATTAAAATGCCATAAAATGGAATGCTATAAGACATTTTTAAAATTAAATCACATGAATTAGTGGATTAACATTGGCAGCACTACTGAAACATTAAAAGCCAAATGAACTGACACTAGAAAACAAATTCATTTAATTAAATGAACAAAATTAGTAATGATACCTTGAAAACTGATGTAAAATAAACTAAACTGAAAACAAATTGGAGCAGAAAAGTGCGGAGACTGAAACGGAAGAGAAGAATTGTTGAATAAAGTCATTATTTTTGTTTTCTGCTCATAGAAAAAGTATTCTCGTAACTTTATAAAATTACGGTTGAACCACTGATGTCACATGGACTATTTTAACGGTGTCCTTCCCTTTCTGGGCCTTGAACGTGGTACAGTAGCTCCCTTGCTGTCTATGCAGGGTCAGAAAGCTCTCGGATTTCATCAAAAATATCTTCATTTGTGTTCAGAAGATGAACGATGGTCTTACAGGATTGAAACGACATGAGGGTGAGTAATTAATGACAGAATTTTCATTTTTGGGTGAACTGTCCCTTTAATAGCTTTCTTTCTGGTATCAATATGAATGTCTGTGGTGTACAGACTGAGTGGGCTCATCCCAGTTTCACAGTTCTGAATAGGCATCAGTGGCTCTGTTGCAAGCAGGCCTGATGAGAAGGTGTGAGTCAGTGTTCTTGTGGTTCATGGGCTGGTGAGTGCAGTTGGAGTTTGACTCATGGAGGTCAGAGGGAGATGTCAGGTTCTTATTGAATTACGCTCAGAGCGCAGGCAGGGAGAGCGCGGGGCCGTCAGACAGGACAGAGAGCTCTCTGTGCCATGCTCTCCAGACAGGAAACTGCCAGTCTCTTACAGATTAAGCCTGCTTCCTCTCTCCACTCTCACCTCTCCACGACCCGCAGACCTTGTGACCTTCACTCTGAAGAAGAATGGCACGGGTCCAGCGGGCATAAAAAAATACACAGATACACACACACACACACACACTAAAAACAGTTACATTCTTCCCTTTTGGAGCAATACCTAAATCTGATTCAAAAACAGTATGGGCACTGCTCTGGAATGCATCGCTAAAGCATTCAACAGACAGAGAGAGAGAGATCGTGAATTAAAATGTCAATACTCCATCCATATACAGAGAACTCCCCAGATCCCTGCTCACTCTTTCCCTCCCAAACAAATACTGGCAGTAATTTTTCCCTCTCACTGAGTTTTACGAGCAGTAATGTGAAGCACCTGTAACCACACCGAAGCCAGACCAGTACTGCAGGAGGCTGTCTGTGACCTGAACCCCACGTCGCCCTACACACGCATAAACATGCACATACGTACACAAACGCAAAGACAAACAACAACAAACACAGATATACATGCGCTGTTGCTCGTACAGTAGGAAAACAAAGCGGTATAATCAGTCTATATTAGTGTTCTGCCACATCTAGAGAAAGAGTGTAGTCATATGTGAGTAGTATGATTTGAATCTTTCTTCAACATTACATTTAAGCTTATTTTGACCATTTTTGGCTCATTTTACTTTACATTTTTTAATTATTTTTTTGTTTAAATTTGTTACAACTTTCTTAGTTTACTCTGAACTGTTATTACAATTAATAATAATATTCAACAAAATAATTAATATAATAATAGTAAAATAGATAATTGTCAATTAAAATTAATAAAATATTTTACAGTAATAATAATAATAATAATAATAATAATAATAATATTTACTTAAATATTTATAAACCTTTTTTTCCATTACTGATATTTTTAATTGACTTGTTCATATTACCTGATTATTTGCAATATTGTTTTTTGTTTTCAACTGAATTTTAATTTGTCATGCCTTTCTGGTAATAAAGCATACTGCAATGTATTTCAAATGTCCTATTAAATTAAATAATTACGTGAAAATAATGACATTTTTATTGCTATTATTATTACTACTACTATAAGTAGTAGTAGTATTAATAACAACAAAATAATAATAATAATAATAATAATTATTATTTACTTAAATATTTAAAAACCTATTTTCCATTACTGATATTTTTAATTAACTTTTTAATATTATCTGATTGTTTGCAATACTGTTTTTGTTTCTTTGTTTTTGTTTTCAATTTAATTTTAATTTTTGTCATGGCAATAAAGCATACTGCAATGTATTTCAAATATCATATTAAATTAAATAATTACGTGAAAATAATTTAATCATTTAATTACGATTAGACAACTTAATAATAATAATAATATTTACTTAAATATTTAAAAACCTATTTTCAATTACTGCTACTTTTAACTGACTTCTTAATATTATCAGATTATTTGCAATACTGTTTTTTTTTTCAATATAATTTAAATTTTCATCATGGCAATAAAGCATACTGCAATGTATTTCAAATGTCTCATTAACTTAAATAATTACATGAAAACAATTAAATTAATATTGCTATTATTATTATTACTCCTATTAGTAGTAGTATTAATAACAACAACAACATAATAATGATAAAATTAATAATACTTTTAAAATGAATAAAACAAAATGTTTTAAATATTTAAATAATAATAATTCTATTAAAATACTTTGTTGTTATTTTTTTATATTAATTTATAATATTATATAACGTATAATATTGAATTTATTTGTTATTATTAATTGAAATAAATGTACGTAAATTTATGTAAACTAGGCCTATTAGACCTTATTTCGCAAACGTGTTATTTTCCTGGAAAACAGGTGGTAAACTAAATTTTGCTTTATTGTTTGCACTGTCAACTTGCGATTTGGGTGCTGCGACCGCATTGCAATAAATGACACTATCGGTGGGTGCAGTTCAGTCTTAGTGAATTCCCCCCAGAGTGAGTGAAAGCAGAATAATAAACAGCTGGTGTGTGGGGACATGACCTAACCTCATGACTTACTGGTGAGAGCACTGGGAGTGCCGTGCTGCCGGTCACAAGGGAGTTGGAGTGAGAAGACACACCGCCACAGTCATCACCCATCACCCCCGTCTCGCCCTCCTCAGAACCTCCTATCACCTCCATCTGTTATTAGATAGAGAAACTGCACATCAGCAAATGTCCAATAAGATAACTACGGAGAACCAGGAAGTTATGGTTGATAACCATCTCCATATGAGTCCAGCGTTCCTACACAGGCTCGTGTGCACATTTGCAACGTTACCCGTGATAACCTGCATTTGATTTCAAGCTGCATTTCTGAGATCCTGCTATGAAACCAGCTGAGCTGGTGTAACGCCAAAAACACAGACATACTAATTATTTACAGGGCCGTATTTGCCGTAATTGTTTTAGTCAGGGCTATTTCTCTCTGTAAAGCTGTTGGCCAATGTGTTATTTCCTGTGCATTTTTGGACTCAAAACAGCAATCAAAATATTTCACAACACTGCTTTAATGCACTTGCAGATGAGTAAATAAAAGCATGTGAAATATCACAGCCCTTGTTTGGCGAATCGTATATCACTGGTGATAAACAGAGGGTTGGTTTCTTTTCATCTCGCAGTGCGGGTGGACCGCTGTCCTATATTAAGGCCACATGTAATGCCCAGCACTCTGCCTACAATAAAAACAGTGGTTTATTAGGCACAGTGAGAGCTCTTTTAGATTGGGTTTCAGGGTCATGAGCATTCCATTAGCCATAGGGTTAACTGGGTGTTAGGTTAGTACCAGCAAGTCAGTTTAACCCCACCTTGTTCTCTCACACACATATGGAAACACACATAAGCACACACATTTGTTTTTGAGCTTTACCTTGATTTCCATTGACTTTACCAATTTATTTCATACCGAACTGATGATAATTGTAGACGCAACGCCCAAACATAACCCTTGCAGAAAACATTCTTAATTTGATTTATTATGCCATTTTTATGTTTTTTTTTTACAAGTTGGTTCTATATTAACTACAGTAAAATAGCTGAGAAGATATCTAAAACTTTTGTTTTTAAATTTGATGGTACTACATTTAGTAGAATAATATTATCTTTAAGAAACCAGAACTCAAATATGGAAACACATACAGGCACACGTATTTGTTTTTATATCGTGGAGCTTTATCTAATGTTTTTGAAAGAAGAATCTTATGCTCACCCAGGATGCATATATTTGATCAAAAACACAGTAGAAAAGTAAAATTTAGAAATTTTATTACAATTTAAAATAGCTGCTTTCTACCTTAACATATTTACAATGTATTCTTGTGATGGAAAAGTTCAAAAGAACAACATATTTGAAATAGAAACATTTTGTAGAATTATTTTTACTGTCACTGTTTTGATCAGATTTAATGTATCCTTGCTGAATTGACCTTTCACAAAGACCCACACTGCTTCATTACTGTTGTTCATGACTATGATTGGTCAGATCGCCTGTCAGTCAAACTCCTTGTGACGTATTACTACTATTCTTTCAATAAATAAACAAACAAACTGACCCCGAACTTCTTTCTTTTAAAAGTAGATGGTAAATTTTAATAGTGCTTGCCCTTTTAAAAAATAGTTTCTATTCCAAGTCTAAATATCTATGAAATTCAGATAAACTAGATATGTGTGACTTCTTTTGAGTCATTTTGAGTCATTTTCCATCTGGCAGGCAAAACAGTATGTCCCATCGAAATGTACTAGCATACCTTTCCTCAACAAGTTGCACAATTTGAGGTATCATCAAGGTCCTTTAAGACAAATTACTTCACTCAGCGGCCATATTCATTCCACACATGAACAGCTACTTCCTGCCAAGTGCACAGCTCCATCTACTTGAATGGGGACAGACCCGAAAATTCAATTACTGAACTTTTGAAAAAGTCCTAACACTAAGAATGAACAATACTACAGCTTTTCTAAACAAATGCTAGTAAACAAACATTTCCTCAAACACCACACAGCAATTTTAGTTAACATGTTAAATTGCATGTGGAAATATTTACGAAAAAACTTAACTATAAAAAATATGACACGAGGTTTTCAGAATTTGAGACTTATTTAACAAAAATTATGAGCCGTCAGAGCTACCACGTGCAAGCAAGGCTTCATTTTTTATTTATGAAACATGGAATTTTCTCAGAGAGTTCATGCAAAACTCATTCTCACAATTCATATCTAATGATTTTCCAAGTAATTGCCGTTAATTACTCAACCGACTTGTGAGTGCACAGACTCCCATTTTTACTCTCTTAATTAAAGCATGCCTGTCAATTGACTTGCCATCTCAGCGAA
>JAFVLL020011471.1:0-17752 GCA_021397915.2 Tor tambroides
AAATAAAGATAAATACATTTAGACCACTTAACTTAATGATTGCTATCAGGATGTGAAGAGACTTTCAACTAGCATAACAAAAAATGTTTCTGAAGCAAATCACCAATAGCACCTTTAAGCAGACAATCTACTAATACTCTAATGACTGCTAGTTGGCATGTAGTTGCATAGTTACTTACTGTTAGTAAAATGTCTAAAGTGGACTATCGAAATAAAGTGTTATCAAAAAAAAATTTGAAATAAGTGGATTGCATAATTATTCATACCCTTAACTCAATACTTAGCTGAAGCACCTTTACAGCCTCAGATCATTTTTGGGTATGATGCAACAAGGTTTTCACATCAGGGGTATGAATATATTTTATAGGCACTGTATACATGGATTTAAAGGATTTAAAAGGAGTTAAAGGATTTCAGCTTGAGAACAAAATCAAAGTGTGACTGAATATAATTGTTCCTTACTGTGAGGCTTCATCCCCAATACAACTGCTAAAGTGAAACATGCACTTCAAATCAGATTCATGACTGTCAATAAAACGTAGCATGATCATGTAGGTTCAAAATTAGTAGGTATGCAGGGAGAGTCATGGTGTCGCACAAAGTGCTGGAGAAGTTTCTGGAAAAGATTCTCTGGCTTGTGAAGAAGCCCTTATTAACGTGATGACATTTCTGGGTTAGCTTTCAAAGCTTTTTGAGTATGGCACACACAGCACCTCATTATGAGAAAACACATCCACTTGCTTAGCACACACAGCAGACAAACACAAAATGCACTGGAACGCTAATGAACAACACACAAACACGCACACAATAAATGCTAAAAATATGGGCACACACATGCATACACACGCCTGACACATGATTCTTCACTGAACCTTCACAGAGGCGCACATACATTCAAGGGTTTTCACATGTCAAATTAAATCAGAACTAGCCGAGTGAAAGCAATTGTCTTGAACCGAGCATGAGATGATGGCTCTGAGAACAGAACCAAGTGAGGAGAGACAAATCCTCAGATATCGACTGTGGTTAATGTACTTAATGTGCCTAACAATGGCATGCTGTGAACACCGGGTGTCTGGGAGCAGAGAATACGGCGGTGAAAGTCATAGCGCATCGTGCCAACGACTGGAGATGTAAGCCTCAAGATCAGACAGACAGCGAGTTAAACTAAATGGTTGTGCATGAGGAATAGAATCAGCTGAAGCTTTGCATCTAAATATCAAATTAAACCTCCATCTTTTGATTATCAATAAACACGCCATGGCATCATCCTTGTCCTGAGAGTAATTGGGGAGCCTTCATTCAATGCAGTTCACGCCGATCCAGACAAATGACACTGATACCTGCATCTGAATCTTATTACATCTTATGTCAGTAAAGAGGCTGAATAATGTAATTCATGGCTCTGCGGAGGCGAGAGAGATGGTGAATACCCAGAAGTACTTGTGGAATACGCTGTACTATAGAGATCACGACTGCCAAGCACAGCATATCTGCACAAAAGAGCATGTAGATGCAGTCAGTGCAGAATTTGGATGGATATTACAGTCTGTTAAGACTCTTTTGAGGAGTTTGAGTGATGGAGCTAATTTAATTAGAAAAAAAAAAGAAAGAACCCAAAAGAATTGCAGCCGGAGTTCAGCCAATAATTCCCAAACAATCCACCCACTCCCAGTATTACACACAGACTAGCCAAGCATCTGAGTTTACTTCCAAATTACTTGCTAATGAGGCACCTGGCTAGACATGAAATAATTGTACGGTCTCTGATGTTTAGGACCTTCTTAATTCCTCCCCCAGTTATACATCCAGCACCTTACATAGATGGTGTTTACGTTAAAGAATTTGACAGATTTGCGACTCTATAGTCGCAATCCATGTTTTCTACTACAGTACATCCACATCAATACTCCATTTTACTGATTGGAAACTGCACTGTGTGAGATCTTTCTTTCTTAATTCATAATCTTTTGTGTGGCACTAACTTGTGTGGTGTTTGCGTGTGGTTTTTGTATTAAATTGGACTGGCCGCACACCACAGGAAGCTGAATTGGAAGGAAAGAAAGATAAATTTGCTGAGCTGCAGTTCAAAGAAATATAAAACTGGTAATGCATGTTAATATCTTAAATATACTGAACTATATAAACTAAAAAGTTTTTAAAACCTTCAAAGTGTTTTCTACGTTTGTCAGAACTTTCAAACAAGGCTTTGTCAAATCAACCAAAACACTCTCATGGCAGCTATTTAATGTTTTGGTGATCGGTAGCAAATTCATATGAATTTGTATGATCTCATTTTTACACTTGCATACAGTCTTGCTTACACCCCATTAAGGGTTAGGTTTAGGTTTTAGGTTTTGTACAAATCATACATTTTCATATGATTTTACCAGCAACTAAAACTGTCACATTTTCTCATGAGATCGGTTTGAATCAGCATTAAAAGTCTTAAAAATCATAGGAATTTCAAAACACATTCTCAATTTAGTTCTGAATGGCACACAACCCTGATGTCTAATGCACTTATGCTGTACTTGCATAGGAGCAGTGCACTTTTTATAATCTACATGCATTTCAAATAAATCAAATATAACTATCTCAACTCATCAATCGCTGTTGTCAGATCTGAGAGTAAAAATCTCTTTGCAAAGCCAACTATAATCAACTTTAGTCTTTAAACCAATGTCTTTAAAGAGCTATGGACCTAGGGGAACATGAGGAGAACTTGCTACACAGGTAATTTTAGCACAGCTTTAAATAAACTGTTTAAGTATGCAGCAATCCAGATCCAATCCACCCTCTATCCCATCACTCTTAGCCACATCGGTATAAGTACTGCAGTGGTCCTTGTTAACAGATTCCATGTAAGGTAGATACAGTATGTTCCAAAGGAGGATGATTTGTTTCCTTTAGAGAAGAAGAGGGTTATTTGCTTGGAGTGACATCATCTTTATTCATTCTGACTTCCTGCCATCTGCTATACTAATTCATCACTCATTATGAATGTCCTTTCACTCACAGACGATGATAACACACTACACCCACTATAGGTCATAAAGACCAACAAAATATGACAAAAGGAACCAAAAATAAATTTGTCTGATGTGTAATAAATTATGTGCTGCTGAAAAGCACTACAAATTAATGAATAACCTGTCTTTAGTTTACTAAAGTCTATAGTAGAGCTTTTTACCCACTACAAACTAACCAGACAAGGCTTTGAAATATATACCGATATTAACAGTGAAGTCTTTCAGGAAAATAATTAAATAAACAAAAGTCATGGACAATTTCAGGTGGTCGCTTTTAATCAATTTGTAGGAGGTTTTTTTTTTTTTTTTAAATCCTACTATTTCATTAAAATTATCCATTTTAACCTACAAGGTTCTTACTCGCACTTACCCAAACCCTGCCACAGGTTACAGTGTAGATTGTTGAAAATTAAGGAGCATAAAAAGAAAACCCACAAGTTTCCTTAAAATAATGACAATTTCAAAGTTCTCTTTGTTCACTGTAATTATCTTTTTTATGGTAGCCGCAGGGTGCAGGTGAGGTTTGCACAGGGGTTGTTATCAACAAAAATTAATTATCGTAGGCTACGGAATGAATCAGTATAACTCATTCTACAATGGTAGATGTATAAGCATTATACAAAGAGCTATGCTATGTTGTACTCCTTAAATCAGCCAAAAAAAAAAAAGAGTCATTGCTCATCTCATGGCATGCCACTATTTATTAATACCATGCTTGGATTGTTACAAAAAGCTCACATTTCTTTGCAATTCAGTAAGAGGAGATAAAAAAGTTTTTCTGCAGCGATCAATCTTGCTTTTTACTGTATTATCTCAAGGCAAGACACAGCAACAAAGAGTACCCTACTGAAATACCTCCTTTAGATGCACACAGCCAAGCCCAAAATGCCCCACAGGCAATAAGATCCACAGGTCTGGGCATCTTGCATAGTCACCATTATTGAGAAAACTCTAAATCTCTCAGTGGCATTTGATGATTGCCCCAAAGGCACACCATAACATTGCATTCCCAAATTCCTCAAATTCTAAAAGGAGGTCTATAACACTTAGAGGTTTCATCCGTTAACATTCCCTTTCATCTGAATACCAGCTGTTCGGTCACAGGTCTCCTCAGAAGAATGTAATTAGATTTTTTTTTCTTTAATTTGTTTGCCTTTTTCATCTTTATTGCATGTGTGTGTGTATATATATATATATATATATAAATAACAAGCTGTAACTGATGAAATAACCGTCATTCTACTGGGATAAAGCATGGCTAGCTGTGCATTAAATGACTTTAATGCACTTTGCGGAGGCCTCCCTTACATATATATATATATAAGGCTATCATCAATAGAGAAAGGGCTAAATAGGCCATGCTAAAGAGTCAAATGTTGATCCCTTAATATTCTTGACACAGTTTAGCATGATTGTATTCCTGTGATGGAGGTGCCCTACCAAGAGATAATACAGGTCAAGTCTTGCCATTAGTCTTTCAAAACAAGTGAAAAATGAATCCATCCTTTATTATTAGCAGGATTGCATGGGCACAGTCCAGACAGTGATGACCACAATTACACCCCAGTGTACAGGAAAAGAAGGGCAATGAGTAAAGTTCAATGACACCTCATCAGAACGGAAGGTCATTATGGAAAGATTGAGTTCTGTTCCACCAGAGCAGCCATGTTGCCCCATTCATGATTAATTGTGATCTGTGAGCCTATCGGAACCAATGATCTAGAACTGAATGGCCTCTGTACACTCATTAAAGAGAGAGGGAAAGTGATGGCAGGAAAAAAAAAAAAAAAACAATGACAAAACTATCTACTTCTCCTAGCGACCTACAAAATGAGCCTTGTGAGCCTATCAGATTGTGTAATACAGCTGCATGCTGCTCTCGGGGGGGGGGGTCATTTGCGAAACTAAGAAAATCCAACTGGCACTCCATTATAAAATAGCACACGTGACCATTTAAAATCACAATTAACTCAGCATTTTTCTCCGCAAGTTCACTCTAGGAAAATGCTGTGGTCACATTTACATTTTTAAAGAGGAATCTGATTGCGTTTTGCATCTTAATTGGGCATATTTAATAAGCAAATCATTTTTTTTCATACAGCTTATGGTCTCCTCGTCAGACAGAGAGCCCACAGTGGCTTGTTTCTCTAAGGTGCTTATTTTGAATTTTTTCCACAATGTAATCGCAAATGTCACACAATAAATAAAGCATGCAGGACTCACGCTGGGAAGGCGTTCTAATGAAGTGGCCAGCTGACGCTGACAGCACAGTTCATGTGTGCGGGATAAAGACTTGAACTACTGGAGCTTAAGGGCCCACAGGCTCAACCAACCAGAACAAATTTGTCTCACACTCTCAACATGGGTCCCCTGTCAAACACACTCCTGTCCTCAAGCTGGGATAAAATAGTTACACTGTCACGGATAGAGTGCCCAATACAAAGAGGAAAATATAATGCAATAAATATTGATATATAAAGCTTTTGAAGTCTAAACTATAGTGCAGAGATACACTACTTACAGTATAAAATACATGCAAGAACAAAGATACACATGAGTAAAGTTTGCTGTCTCTAAAAACATTATGATGAGCCAACCATAATAGCCATACCTACAATGAGGTATGGAAGACCATTTCCACTTTAGAGTAACTTTTCCACTTTTAGATATGGATAAATGTGACATTATCTCAAAATTGCGACTTTATTTCGTACAACTGTGACTTCATTTCTCACAATATTTTCCCACAAATGTGACTCAGATTTCTCACAACTGCAACTTTATTTCACATCATTGAAATAATTACCCTTGATTGTGATTTTATCACATTAAAAAAAAACAACAACAAAAAAACACTTTATAGACTATATCACAGATGCAGCCCCTGGAATTAGGTTTTTCAAAATTTTATTTTTTCATAATTCCTATTTCATAATTGCAACTTTTTTCACATAATTGTGTTTGTGACTTTAATTCTCACAATGTTCAATGAATTTCTTACAATGAATTTCTTGAATTTCTGCTTTAGTTCACATAATTTAGATTTTTTTTTATCCTGTAATTGGGACTTTATATTTCAAAATGTGACTTTATATCTCACAAATGTGACTATGTCTTGGACCTGCAACTTCATTTCTCCTTTGCAAATTGTTTATCTTAAAATGTGACTTTATACAAATGCTACTTTATTTCTTGGAACTGCAACATTAGTTCTCGCAACTGCATATTTATTTCTCATAATTCTGAAATCATATCTCACAATGTAAATTTACATCGCAGTGTGACTTCATTTCTTATTTTTTCTTATTCTTTTTTTTATTTCTTATTTTCACCATTAGCCGAAACAGGCTTCCATACGGCAGTTGAGCAACAACATCTGCCAATCCAAAGATCTCAAGTAAAGGTGTCCACATATATAAACCTAAAAAACAACAACACCACAGAACATATATACAGCAACATGCCCCCTGTCATCAGCAAGTGTTATTTCATGGTCTGTCTGAGACAGTCGGTATAGCTTAACAAACAAAATGCCTTTTTATCAGCCACACAGCATTCTGAAACATTACAAAATGGCATGAGACGATGCGCAGAGAGCCTTTCCAGGCGAGGGATGTTTAAAGAGCATCGATTCACTCAAGCCAGCAGCTGTGGCCTCTGACATTGAGAATAGGGTGTTTGCTTGTAATTGCCCCCCAACAGCTGCATGCATCAATGAAAGCAGCCTCTGAAATCTCCCACACAGTCTCGCACACAATGGGAGAAATATGATATACTACAAGACATTTCATACTCTTCCATAAATGTTAGACCACAAATTATATACGTTTCCATAAACGCTGGATTGCAAATGTTCCCCCACCAGATGTTAACCTACATTAAACTGTGTTGTTTTAACATAAAAAACACTAATTTTAAGTTCATCCAAAATAATAATAACAAAAAATAAATAAATAATAAAATTTAAAAAAACATATTTGCATTTTTTTCTGCAAATACAAAACTTGCAGAAAAATGAGTTTTGGTTCCCATTGTATTCCGATGTATTTTTGGTCAATGGGAACCAAAACTGTTTGGTTACCAATTTTCTTCAAAATATCTTCTTTTGAGTTCCACAGTAGAAAGTCATACAGGTTTGGAATGACATGTAGGTAAGTAAATGATGGCAAAATTTTAATTTCCTGAGTGGACTATCCCTTTACTTTGCCATACGTTAGTTACCTTTAACTCTAATAGAAAGTAAAGAAACTATATGAAGTTCTTAACTGCTGTGTAAGAAACAAAGGAAATGTGACTGAAAGTGAGGCATGCCACCAAATCACACCTTGAAGCATGTCGAATGTGTGACGTCTGAATGTGCTGTGATTAATAGAAGAACTGCCACTGATGATTCCACTCCCTCACTAAGCCAAGGAACAAGTGCACCCTGAGGTATTGTAGCTAAAAATCCATTATTCAAGGAGGAGGCTGCAGCTCCAAGCTGCAGAAGCACAGTTGACACCAGGAGGCTCTGAGGCCATGCTCAGTTACAATTATAGCTCCTAGCACAGCTAGACTGGAAGCACACTTAAAATCACAGACCTGTGAAGCTGAGAAGCCTGGGAAACTACAAACAAGGGTACAAGCATACAACCTGTTTTCATATATTATTTCATCATATTATTTTGGCTTGCTCTCATATTCAGGAACATAACTGTCAGCTGAAGAAAATTTGGACTGATGCATCTATGCTTCATTCTTCTGAGAGGCATCCAAACTTAGAAAGCGATAACGTCTGCCTTTGAGGAACACTTAAATGATGCTCCACCATTGCTATATACTTCAGTGCTCTTGCAGCCTCAAGGAGACACTTTCAGAAAACAGGTTCATCCCCTCGGGGAGCAGAAAACACACATAAGAACTGTTTCTTCTAGACTGCAATGAGATTAAATAGAGAGCAAATTCAAGAATTTTGCTTCTCAGGTTTTTCTCAAGAAGGAAACAACCCCAGTAATCTCAAATGTGTCTCCTCTAGGGTTTTAGAAGAAATTTAAAACTGAAACTAAAACTAAAGTCTGCAATCAAAGTAAGAGTTTTGATATGAACTCACATTAATTTCTCATCAAATTCTTCAAATTATCTGAGAAGTATATGAAAGAGATCTAAGAAGCTATGAAAGAACAACCTCTGAGCAACAAGATTTTCCTTTGGGTCAGTCTTCCCATAGAATGCACTACATTTCTACATTTATGCCAAATACATGATAAGACTGGTGTTTTTACTGCATAAGAGTCAGAAGAATGTTGATCTGAATGTTCAAAATCACCTCTGAAGAATCCAAAAATATTGTGCCAATTAAGTTAAACACATGTCAAAGTACCTAAGCCAAATTTTACGTCAACACAAAATTTTTGACATTTGCCATGGGCCATGACAACAATGAACATTAGCTTTGATGTTATGCAGCACTTCTGGCTGCTCTGTGAACAATGTTGAAGATAAAAATCCAGTTGATGTAAATCTCCCTATGAAAAGAATCAGAAAGGAAACCTGTCCAATCTCACAGTGAGCGCATTTGAATCCAAATGGATGTGCATCACTCGCATGTCTACTATGGAAGAAAACATTGGCAGGGAATGGAGATCGATAAGAATAGGGAGAAACATCCACTGAGCTATGGTAAATGGATCCCAAGTCCATCCAGCATGACAACTGATCAATCTCCTCCTATTTCTCAAAATACTGATGTAATGTGGCAAGCTATTTTAACATTTATGCCTTAAACTAAGTAGTATGCTTTTTAATTTTATTAGCACAGTTTTTTATTACTTTTAAGTAGGGATGCACCGATATATTGGCCAATAATCGGTATCGGCTGATAAAAGCAATTATCTACACTATCAGCCATCAGCTAATTGTTTAAAAACAGCTGATGATCAGGGGCGATTATTTTCCGTCAAGCAAAAGGTGGCAGAAAAGTGTGTCAGACAGCAACTTGCATGAAGAAAATGTTTCTTGTGTTGAATTTAGGGCTGTTCAGGTTGAAGCAATAATAACACATTAACGCAGCACTTTTAACGTGGTTTCTATTTGACCCAGTGAACCACACGTAGTTCAAGCCAGGGTTACTAGGTCTGAGGTTTTCCCATTAAAAAAAAAAAAAAAAACGGTATCACTTTATTTCGATAGTCCACTTTAGACATTCTTCTAACAGTAAGTAACTTTGCAACTACATGCCAACTAGCAGTCATTAGAGTATTAGTAGACTGTCTGCATACCACAACATGCAACATACTGACTATGAGAAACTTTGCAAGTATGACAACTTATTCTATTAACCCTAAACCTACCCTACTGAGAGTTAGTAGACATGTAGTTGCAAATTAATGAGAATTAGTTGACATGTAGTTGAGATGTAGTTACAAAGTTACTTATAGTTAGTAGAATGTCTAAAGTGGACTATCAAAATAAAGTGTAACCAAAAAACCTTTATTTGTAATGCACCTCTAATCCAATTATCACAATGGGCCATGAGCTTTGTTATTTCTAATAAGAAATAAAGTCTCAGTTTCAAATCCTGAACATTTTAACACAAAATTCAAACAACAAAAACCATTTTGATGCTCTTAAATGTGGAGTGACAGATCACTATAGCAGCTTCAGTTCAAGCAGCAGCGTGGAGCATGAGTTTCTTCCACTTTAATACAAGCTATAGCATGAAATAATCATGAATGAAGGTATATTGAAAGATACAGTACAATTTACCAGAATATATATCGTCTCATATAATCCTAATTTAATCTTAATTTATAAACTTGATTATTACTCATTACTAATTATATATTATGTAATTATATATGTATGTTTGAATAAATCTAACATGAAGGCCTTATGTGCAATTGACTTGTATACAAATGCTTCTGAGTATTTTTATACGTGAAAATAAATATAAATTAATATAATAGTGTTGTTGTTCATTTTAACCTCTAATGAACCAAATGAGAGGGTTCCCTGTGCCATTTACAGCAAGAAATAGTTTTTAAAAAAAACAACTATCAGTAACAGCAGTCATCTGTCAGATATCATTCTGATTAATCAGCTATCTGTATCGATTGTAAAATTTCATATCAGTGCATCCCAAATTTAAACAATCCATTATTGACAATTATCCTTTTTTTTCAGATCTATTCTTTAGATAATTCTTACTGTATAACAGTCACTAGCATATGGCCTATTTCAGTTTTACATTTACAGTTATGTATTTGGCAGACTTTTTTTCAAAGCATGCAAATACTTCCATACTAAAGTCTCATTAACATACAAAAATGAAGCTGGAACAGACACAAATAACTATTTGGATAATGACTTGCAGAAAATGAATAAGCACTTTGGGCAAATATTGATGAATTTATGCTCTTTAAATAAAGTAGATTGGTTGGTTGGTTGGTTGGTTGGTTGACTGATTGATTGATTGATTGATTGATTGATTGATTGATTGACTGAATAAATGAAGTACTAATATGTAGACTAATAAATATGCATATTGGCTAGTATGTATTAATTTGGCCACTGTTGACAGGCTATAAGTAGCTACTAGTATTTAAGGAGTGGTTGGTAAACATGAAAAAGATGTCTACTAGTCACTACTGGATTACTAGAAAATAAATCATAAAAAATAGTACAATAGATGCTTGTTAGTTTTTTACGGTTTAAATGTTACAACAGCTTGCCATAGATGTAAAAACCGTGGGAGTATATGATCAGGAAAGCCGTAGCAGCCTGTCAGTGGGATAGCGTGTAAATAATGTCTCCCTTACTACCTCCACTTGACCAATAAAAACAGCATGAGCTATAATGAATGGCATTTCAAATATTCGTAACTGACTTGTGCTCAAATATAGTTGCTGCCAACTAATCGTGCGTTCTGAGGTTAATTCCAGGACATGCTGAGACGTACAACAAAAATTTTGTTGTAAACGAGCCTTTAAGGTCATTCCGTGACGTGCTGAATTATAACACTTCTTATTTTGTCTCCCTGTTCTTCTGGAATTGAAACTTAAACAACATCATTCACAAAAACAGAGATTCTGCGCTCTGCCACTCACCTTTGACGAGATGCGGGACAGCGAGGTGCACGCAGAGGGCGATGGAGACAAGCAACGGTCCCATCCTCACCGAACAGCAGCTACGAGTTCCAAGGTTACAAACGTTCAACGGTACAGACGGTTAAAACTTCTGAGGTACACGCAAAGGTCTTCGACTAAGTATCTCCCAGGACAGGTGTCAGTTAAGTCCGTGTTTTATTTTTTTCTCCCAGGAAGGGTCAGCGGAGATGAAATAAGTGATCCTCTCAGGAGTTCCTCTTGCCCTTCTGCTGCAGTGGCGCGCGGCGAGATAACGGAGAGACTCCGCGCGGGTCCCGATCAAACGGTGATTGCGCGCGGCAGTCGGTCAGTGTAGCGCTCGAGCAGCGGCGCTGTCTTACTGATAAAGACGAGCCTCGCTCCTCCCCAGAAACCCTGGAGCCTCCAATACACAGAACGAACGGCAAAATCCAAATGGGTGGGACACTGTCAGTGTGTTTCACTTCTACCCGGGAAAGATGCGCTTTTTGCTCTGATGTAGAACAGGTACAGCGGCTTAACTGTTCTGACCTCCCTTCCGATCAAAGATTTATCACACTATCTCCTCTCTCTCTCTGTAAGTGAGATAGTGGGGTAGCCCTGTAGGGGAGACCGGGGATGGCTGTAACATTTTGTAGTTAACGTGCGCTATTTATCTAAAACTTTGATGTAATCTTCCCATATTTACAAATTATGCTAGAAATTAAAATACGATACAACGAATAGCCTACCTGTGTTACAACCCACCTTCATTACCTGGGTGAGCTGTGTTGCAACAGTTGAAATATTTTAATTGTATGCATTTATTTAATGGTATTATGGTAACCCTCATCACTACTACAACCCAAAGCCATTTCATTTCAGAGTTTAATTTCAAATATAACGGGTAAACAAATAATAAATGTTTTAATTTAAACCAGAACATATAATTGGAAATACATGTGGAGGCTAACATCTCAAAACATTAAAGCAAAGCTCAAGAATGTTTTTGTCCAGTCCATGTAGAATAGAAAGTAAGAATGGCTTTAATAATTAAAAAAAAAAAAAAAAAAAAAAAAAACAATCAACATCATTTGCTCAACCTCATGGCATCCCAAACCAGTATGATTTACTTTCTTCTTTAAAACATAAAATAGTCCCTTTTTTAGGTCAATGGTCAATAAAAATGTCAGTGGTTCCCAATGTATGATTCCCAATATGTGTGAGTTCCACAGAACAGAAGTAAGTCATACAGGTTTGTAAAGTGAAGAGAGTAGTATGATTGACAACAGAATTATTATTTTTGGGTGAATTATCCCTTTAATGAAAAGGAAAAAAAAATAAAAAATATTTCTAGTACATGTACAGTACAAATACATTGCTAAAAATTAAAATGTTAGTAGGGCAATTGTATGGGGGGAAAACACTAGTGCGACTGTGTGTGTGTGTGTGTGTGTGTGTGTGTGTGTGTGTGTGTGTGTGTATTAGTCACCCTCATAAAGACTATACAATGTCCCATGTTGTGCAATCTTAGTACACTGGAAAGTGTTACAATCCTCCTGTCCACTCAACCAACAGAAAGACAGAAGCGATTATGGTGTTACAATGCACTTCAGTCTCCCCTATACAAATCCTTATGCTATTCTAGTAGTAATCTCTATTTTAAGGGATAAGTACTTATTGCACTTAGTAATTCCATTAATTTAATGGACATGCAAATTTGTGCAGTATCTCTTTGAATACTTGAGTCATTGACAGACTGTGGAGTACTTTAATCCCACATTAAAATATAAAACAATTTAAAGCAAACCAGAGCTGTCAATTTAACACACCACATTATACCCCTCGTTAGTCTAAAAAGAGTGAAATCTTTATGCTGGCTGGTTCAGTTGTGGGTGAAGTTTGGTCTGAATACTTATCCATCATGGCCTGCAGATTTAACTGCCAGTCCCTGGTGATTTGATATGACATTTAATTAATTACGCACAATAAAGTGGAGCATCTCCATACACATCACATCAGACACAGCTGCTTACCGGCATCCAAAAATTGCTAAACCCTTTCCTTATCCTCCAAGGAGTACTTTAGAGGCTTATTGATCTTCCTGTATGTAACATGTGTGAAGAATAATAGCTCATACCTTCAGGGACACATCTACTTTCAGGTTGTATCTGAATAAGACATGTTAATGCTGGATGCATTCATAGTGCTCTGCTGTAGCCATACAAAACAGAATAACTGTCTAGTGCCATATGGTCATGCAAGAATGCAGGAATATGAATTATTGAGTTGCAGCAAAGTGTAATATTTATCTTACATCAGGATTCATATCGCTTAAAAAGGTGTCTCTCCTGACAAAATACTTCAGTCAGTATTCAAGGTTCAGTACAAAAACTCATCAACAGCACTTGTGGCATCATGATGATTGCCATGAAAATGAATTTCCACTTGTCCCTCTTTGAAAAAAAGCACCCAAAAAAAAAAAAAACATTAACACTAAAATACTCAGTAATACTGTAAAAGTTAAAATAGTGTTTCAATAGTATAGAAACAAGATATAAAATAGGTAAAAATCAAACAAACAAAATCTAGATAAAGTGATATACATTTTACTTATTTATTGCCATGCCACTCTAACTTCCAAAACCCTAAAAATACTATAATATGTTAAGAATTTATGCAATTTATATAGTTTCTAATTTAACATGTATTTTAATGATCCATTTAACAGAATTACTTTTTTTTTTAATTATAAACTTTGTCAAAACTGGCTTCCCATATATTTACACTGCATATGCTTCATCACCTTGTTTTTTACTAAATTTTAAACTAAACAAAATTTTACTAATAAATAATTACATAAATGTTGTTGTAGCTTTACTTGTATCAAAAATGGAATATTCCTTTAAAGCAACACTTCCTCTGGTTTTATAAATAATAGCAAATTTCTGGATTCTTCGGTGTCTATTGCCTCTACAGCATGCTGTCAAATATTTAAAAAATGGCGTGCAATACCCTTATGACCGCTATTTTATATTTAATGTACATACCACCTTACACCTGTGGAGCGCTTATTGTTGTCCATTTAATATACAGTTGAATGCATTAAAGAACCCTCTTAAGGATTACTTGAGAGATTTGTTTTAATCCTTTGAGTCATTTTCTAGAAGTAGGGGATTTGAATAGTCTTTTCGATGTTTTTTTTTTTCTTGCCTTCCATCCTTCCTTCAGCTGCCTGTTTTTGAATTTTGGCAGTCGCTCTTTTTCCATGTTCATTACTCTATTCGCTCTTTCAAACCTCACGGCACTAAGAGAGGAGAGGCAGGGAAGACAGAATTAGAGACACTGCATTAATTCACCAGAGAATATTACTTTTGTCTTCCTGAACAGCAGTGGGACACAGCAGTGCAATACTCTCCCAAAAACCCCAGAGCTCTTGCTTCAAAGGGGAAATGCTCAAAACTCTCTGCGAATCATGATCTTTAAAATATACATTTGCATCAGTGTTTCCACAAGCTTGGGAAAGCGGATCCGGCAAAGACTCCATTATGTTGCAGTGAGGTTTTTTTTTTCTTTTTCCATAAATGTGCAAGACCATAATAACTGCGTTCTGCAACTGTGCTGTGTTCTCCATCTGTTCCTCTGATGCATCAAGCCAAAGAACCCTGTGGAAGTTTTGTGAAGCACTTGGCCTAAATTAAGAGGAATCTGAACTTTCAATTTTAACTGTGCTTGAAAGTTATATTTGTTTGATTTTGCTGACTGCTGGTCCCATGATGCATTTATATTAGTTTGCTGGCTGTCAAACACTGAACCGTTGAATGAAAAATGTTGTTCTACTTTGTGTCCCCAACAGACGGAGCAGAGGTTATATTATCCCCCATTTAAACAAGCCAAGAAACATAGACAACTGGAATCCGTGTGGTTTTCCTGCTTACTGTGGAGCTACTGAAAACTGGAATTTTCTCTTATGTCCTTATTCTTCAAGCATATAGTGGCAAGTGATGCCCTGTAAATTTGCCCCTAAAAAGGTTTAAAAAAGTAACAAAAAATTTATAGTATATACAGTTGTGCTCATAAGTTTACATTCCCCTCGCAGAATGTGCAAAATGTTAATAATTGAAACAAAATAAGAGGGATCATGAAAACTGCATGTTATTTTTTTTAGTACTGTCCTGAATAAGCTAGTTCACATTACATATATTTATATTCTCCACAAGACAAAATAATAACTGAATTTATAAAAATGACCCCGTTCAAAAGTTTACATACCCTTGAATCTTAATACTGTGTGTCATTTCCTGGATGATCCACAACTGTTTTTATATTTTGTGATAGTTGTTCATGAGTCCCTCGTTGGTCCTGAGCAGTTCAACTGCCTGCTGTTCTTCAGAAAAATCCTCCAGCTCCTGCACATTCTTTGGTTTTCCTGCATCTTCTGCATATTTGAACCCTTTCCAACAGTGACTGTATGATTTTGAGATCCATCTTTTCACACTGAGGGCAATTGAGAGACTCATACACAGCTATTACAAAAGGTGGAAACATTTACTGATGCACAAGAAGGCAACACAATGCATTAAGAGCCAGAGAGTGTAAACTTTTGAACAGGATGATGATGTGTAAATTTTTCTTATTTTGTTTAAAGATCTTCTTTTTTTTTTTTTTCATGTGGTACTGCAGTTAAGAAGCTACATAAATACTTAAATGATTCCAAGAAGAAAAAATAAGTATAATTTGCCCTGATCATCCAATTCAAAAAGTTTACACCCCCCAGCTCTTAATGCATTGTGTTGCCACCTTGAGCATCAGTACATGTTTTCACCTTATATAATAGTTATGTATGAGTTCCTCAATTGTCCTCAGTCTTAAAAGATGGATTTCAAAATCATACAGTCAATGTTGGAAAGGGTTAAAATATGCAGAAGATGCTGGAAAACCAACGGCTCAGGACCAACGAGGGACGCATGAACAACTATCACAAAAAAACTAAACAAAACAAAACAAAACAAAACAAACGACAGTCGTGGATCATCCAGGAAAGGACACAAAGTATTAAGATTGAAGGGTATGGGGTATGTAAACTTTTGAATGGGGTCATTTTTATAAATTCAGTTATCATTTTGTATTGTGATGTACATAAACGTCTGTTATGCGAAATAGCTTATAGTAGTATAAAGTACATACATTTGAAGACCAAAGGACATGACCTGACATGAATGCAGTTATAATGAATGCAGTGATAGTGATAATGCTCCAGTGTTACTCTCATCCTGCTGCATTCTTTGAAATTCTCTGCTGCCTATGATTTTTTTTTTCCATTCCTTTTTTTTTCCACTTTGCTTTCTGTAGCAAACATCCGATCCACATTATTTTGAGTAACATTTGCTAGCTAACAAGCAAGACAATTATATAGCTATTTCCCATAACAAAGTAATGCATCGTTTGATGTTTTTGTAGGATTGCGACCCAAATATAGGTTTCAGGTCTGTTCTGATAGAGGTGCATACAGCAGGGGAAAAAAGAATGCTAAATGCAAATAAACACAGGTAACTATATATTGTGCATGAGAGCAAAATAAACTGATCAGTTTTTACAAGAATGGAGAAAACTCTTTTGTATTTTGGTGAAAATTCATCTGTTATATAAGCGTATTGGAAAAATGTGCCTCTGCCTACATTTTTGCAAAATCAAAACTACAAAAACGTACCTACATACAATTCACTGCAGTTTCTGTCTAAAATGAACACTATAGTTGCAGTAAACTCCAACAACCTTTATACCTTGTCACAAAAATTATGATTACGGGGCAGATTCTCAATTAATAAGGATTTATTATCGCACTGTTCCTTGTAATACTATGTCATGATCTCAATACACTTTTACCATAGTGCATGATTCATAAAATAATACATTTTGATATTTGCATCACATCACTCTAGCTCCATATGTATATGGCTTTTCTGATGTACAACAGTAAACTTGCTCAGTAGCTCACCTGGTACAACATTGCACTTGCGATGTGAAGAAGCTCTTGTAGAAGTCTTGTAGAATGGCATGGTTGCTTCAACAAAAGTGTTATTATTTCACTTTGCTTTTGACAATGCTATCTTTTAGGTTTTGGGTAGGGTTTAAAGTTGGTGGTTATGTTCAAATGCTATTGAGCGATATCCTTATAGTACCACTAACTGGACATTGTGTTTCCAAACTGCCATGATACATGACACAACCAAGGTTATAAAACCAGATTAATCTGTTTCAGATAAAACTGAATGTGCTTTTGGCACCACTCAATGCTGCAGTTCAAACAAATATACAATTATTAACCCAACCCATCTTTACATGCAGTTTCTTTGTTAGTAAGCTCAGTATATATAATTAAAATGTTTACATGCTTTTCCTACATTTCAACACATGCATAATGTCAATTTTACCCAGATAAAAGATTAAACAAACACATAAGTATAATGTGTCACCATGATATTGTAATCTCACACATAAGGAGCTGTGGTGTACACAGGAGGCATGTGTAATATTCCCCTCAGTTACACAGAGATATAGGAGCTCCCCTGGAGAAACACCAGTCGATGTGTTTCTTTATTGGACTCGCTGGATTCATCCACCCACACACCTTCG
>JAFVLL020011472.1:0-41282 GCA_021397915.2 Tor tambroides
AACCCGACAGAGCTTGAGAGGTGAACAGGTGAGGTGAAGAATGGCAGATAATTGCCAAATGCTGATGAGCAAAGTTTGTCGCATCAAACAAAAAAGACTTGAGGCTATAAAGGTGCTTCAACTAAGTACTGAGTTAAGGGTTTGAATACTTATGCAACATTTCAGATTTTTTTATAAATTTACAAAGTTGTGACAGTTCTGTTTTTGCTTTGCTATTATGGTGTATGGAGTGTAGATTGATGTGGAAAAAAAAGTAATTTAATGCAGTTTAACATTAAGCTGCAACATAACAAAACGTGAAAAAAAATGAAGGGTTTGAATACTTCTGCAAGGCACTGTATATATATATATATATATATATATATATATATATTCTATACATAAAGCAGCTACATAATAGAGTTTTCATTCTCTGTTAGGGGTCATCTGGATTGCAGCCATGATGGTTGGATCTCCAATGCTCTTTGTTCAACAATTAGAGGTACTAATCAGATTTTTTTGGCTGAAATATTCCATTTGAAGCTTTCAGAACATTCAAAACATCCCCACTGAATTGCACTCTGTGGGTTCCGTGGGTGTATTACCATTACAAAAGTATACTTGAGGATTTCCCCAGGGTTTAGCTTGTTAGAAGCCGTCAGGTGCCTTCTGGTCCAAGGCAAAAAGTATTTTAGATTATTCACATAACAACACTGGTCCATTTCATATGCTATAATGGTTTTCATATCCTAATTAGTTATTTCAAATCTCTCTGTGCTTTCCCTCTGTGTACAGGTGAAATATGATTTTCTATATGATCTCCATCATGTGTGCTGTCAGGAGCGCTGGAGCTCAAGTGCCCACAGGAAGCAGTATGCAACCTTCATTCTAGTGTTCCTCTTCCTCCTGCCTCTAGCAGCCATGCTGCTGCTCTACACCAGAATTGGCATTGAGCTCTGGATTCGCAAACAAGTTGGAGACTCCTCAGTCCTCAATACCATGAACCAAAGGGAGGTCTGCAAAATATCCAGGTCATTTTTTTTACATTTCTCAGCGCATGCTGTATTTGACTGACTCTAATCTAAATAGATATTTTTGTTGTATTGTGTTTTCTTTATAATACACACTACCGGAAAAAGTTTGGAATAATTAAGATTTTGTAATTAAGATTTTGAAAGAGATCTCTTATGCTCACCAAGACTGCAGTGAAAACAGTGATATTGTAAAATATTATTACAATTTAACATAACAGTTTTATAATTTTCATGAATTTTATAATGTAATAACATAATAAGCTGAATTTTCAACAAGCATTCTCCAGTCGTCAGTGTCACTTGATCCTCCAGAAATCATGATTTGGTGCTCTTAATATTATCAATGCTAAAAGGCATTTTTGTTGCATAATATTTTTTTATTTTAAACTGTGATACACTGTCATTCAAAAGTTTGGAGAAAGTGAGATTAAAAAAATACTTTTATTCAGCAAGGACACATTTTTGATATGTTAATATCAATATTGAAGAAAAAAAAATCCCGAATCCTGAAAAGAAGTATAATGGTTTTAAAAGAAATATTAAGCAGTACAATTGTTTTTAACATTGATAATTATAAGAAATGTTCTATGACGAGCAAACCAGCAAATTAGAATGATTTCTGAAGGATCATGTGACACTGAAAACTGAAGTAATGGCTGCTGAAACTTTGCCATCACAGGAAAAAAAAAAAAATTTAAAATAGAAAAAAAATAGAAAACATAAATCATATTTTATTTATCAAAAAAATTCATAAGAGACTTTTTTCAAAAACATAAAAAAAACTTTTGGCTGGTAGTGTATAAGGGATTGAATATCTAAAACCAGCTAATTACTCATTATGCAATCCTCCCTCTTTATGCAACAGAAAGAAGCGAAGAGCTATCAAGATGATGGTCACCATTGTTGTACTGTTTACTGTCTGCTGGGCCCCTTTTCATACAGTTCACATGCTGTTTGAATACAGTAAGAAAACCAAAGTCTCCAGTAATATATCTGTGCACATTACAGTCTCAAAGTGTGTCTTTTTTCAAATTTCAGCTTTATTTCTTGTTTCCAGGTTACCTGAACAAGACGTATGATGACATCACAGTCAATATGCTTATTGCTGTTGCACAAGCCATAGGTTTTTCAAATTCATTCAACAATCCTATTATTTATGCTTTCATGAATGAGAACTTCCAGAAGAACTGCATGTCCACCTTTTCCTTTTGCATTAGGCGGTCCATTCAACGTGTGGATGTGAAGGACAAATCAACAAAGGACAAGGTACTTTTTTGTAAGTCTGCCAGACAAGAAGAAGACATCTCTGTCGTGCCCAGAATACATATAGTTGATCAAGTGCAAACTGCAAGATCAAACATGCGAACATCTCTGTCATTTCTGGAGGAGAGAATCTGCTGAGAGCAATAGGATGCATGCAAGATGTATTAGAGACTGATCTATCTGTCTATCTATCTATCTGTCTGTCTACTGTTAAAAAGTTTTGGGTCCGTAAGATTTTTTAAATGTCTTTTTATGCTCACCAAGGCTGTATTTATTTGCTCAAAAGATACAGTATAAACAGTAATATTGCAAAATATTATTACAGTTTAAAGCTGCTTTATATTTTAATATATTTTATAATGTAATTTATTCCTGTGATGGCAAAGCTGAATTTGCAGCATCCATTACTTCAGAATCACATGATCCTTAAGAAATTATTCTTATATGCTGATATGGTGTTCAAGTAACGTTTTTATTATCAATGTTGAACAACTGTGCTGCTTAATATTATCGTGCACTGTAATACATTTTTTTCAGGATACTTTCATTAATAGAAAGTTCAGAAAAACAGCATTTATTTGAAAAAGAAATCCTTTGTAAAATGATAAATGTCTTTTCTGTTACATTTGATTAATTAAGTGCATTCTTGCAAAATAAATGTATTAACTTCTGTCAAAAATAAATGAATAAATACATTGCAAAAAATCAGTAGCACAATTCAAAAGTCTCCAAGACAATGTCAGACCATTAAATTAATACATTTAAAAATGTTAGGTCTTTGCTTTGCCACCCATAAGACTTCTGCATACAAGGATGTATGAATAATTTTTTGAATAAACTCTACTCTCAGATACATTGTACTGATCTCATTATTAGGTCTGTATGGTTGTCAAATCAATTAGGCCTATTTAATTTTAAAAGTGTGATAGTAAGTGACATTGATTTAGATCCTGTAAAACTAAAAAAAAAAAAAAAAAATCGACAGATTAAAACAGAACAGGGCTGTTAGAATAAATAAGTTCCAGTTTAAGGTAAATCTAAGTAAAAAAAATTATCTTGAGGTCATTGAAAGGTGCGCGACTGACTCCTAGCTGTAGAAAGTCGGAATTTCATAACATCAATAAATTAAATTACTGCTGTTTACATAAACGTTTAGAAATATGAACATCTTTTTTAATTCACATAGACTTAATTTAGATAATTAAAACACTTTCGTTCAAAGCAGCCAATTTTGACTTACAATTAAGAACTGTGAATTTAGTATTCTGTAGGTTATTATATTTCCATATAACACTTTTTTCTCACATTCAAGTATTTTTCAAATCCTACCTCTTAAATAAAAACGTTTTAAACACTTTCTGAAAACAACTTTTTTTTATTATTATTGTTTGCCCACAAAATCAAATAACATTAACAGTATCACACCATATATTCATATTACAGAATGTACAAAACCCTAAAGATAAGAAGTGAAAATGGATGGAAAAAAGCAAAGAAAAACAAATAATAAATAAAATTTAAAAAAGAGAGATCACACCATTTTAGAGCATTCTTTAAATAAGAACTATACAAAAATTAAAGGGAATTAAAAAACAGTCCTGTATGTACATCAAGAGAGCTCTTTTATGTATTCCCAAAGGGGAGACCATATCAGCCAGAATTTGTCAGATTTTTGATGTTTATCATAAGTGAGCTTTTCAAGTGGCAACCATGTAGCAATCGTTTTTTAGCTAAATATACCAGGACAATAAATAACTCTACTGCATCCTTTTTAAATAAACTGTTCACATTAAGATTCAATAAATATAAAGCTGGGGTCATATCAAAGTTTAGTTCAAGCAGATCTTTCATTACCCTATGTATTTTCTTCCAATATGGCAAGAAAACAACTTTTAAACAAATTTTATTTAGCACCGCTTTTCAGTCAGGCAGTACCTCAACATACTATACCACTATATGCTCAGGCATATTCTCGGACACCTACAGGTCCTTCTTCCTTTTCCTCGTACCTGAGCGAGCCGACGCCAAGATGGTGAGTCGACTGTAGACAAATGATTATGAAAATCTGATTAAATCTACACCATCCATCAATATTATGGTGACGCTGTTGCCGTAAAGCACACTACATCTATGTAATAACCAATATATAGCTTCATTTAGAGAATATAATGTGTACGAACTTATCGGTAGACTGTAAGCTGATGGTGTCTCGTTTCATACCATCGTGCTACTCTTAGCAGTGGCTAGGAGAATTGAAATATTACATTGCAGGCATATATGTGTAAAAGTATACCTGATGTATGGTCTGTATAACATTAGAAAACTTACTGACCCCCGTATTTCATATTCAGCCCATGAAGCTAATGTAGCCAAAGTGCTAACCATGGTTTCATGCTCATAAAGTGCAAGTGTCATATACTGCACAGCTTCGGTCTGCATATATACAAGATGCTGACGTTACCATTTGAATAACGCTAATAAATAATACCAATAAACACTGTTGGTGTTTTCACAGCATATGGCTGTCAAATAACTATATAAGAAATGTGACTGTCATGACAAGAATAATAGATTCTGCTTTTAGAGAAATGGCTTCATCCAAGGTTAATATCAGACCAGCTCATAGTTGAATCCTGAAATATTTTTTTCTTCTTCAAAAGTTTCTAACAACTGTCTCTATTTGCAGAACGAGACAGTCACCGTCAGGACCAGAAAGTTCATGACAAACCGGCTGCTTCAAAGGAAGCAAATGGTAAGTGTGTGACAAATTTTGTATACTGGCTTAATGTAACTTAGTTTGCAATTTTTGCATTTGCTCATTCATGTTTTTATTGTTTCAGGTTGTTGATGTCTTGCATCCAGGTAAAGCAACAGTCCCTAAGACAGAGATCAGGGAGAAGCTTGCAAAAATGTACAAAACCACCCCAGATGTGGTGTTCGTCTTCGGCTTCAAAACCCAGTTTGGCGGTGGCAAGACAACAGGTTTTGGCATGATCTACGACTCGTTGGACTACGCCAAGAAAAATGAGCCCAAATACAGGCTGCAAAGGGTATGCCACTCATGGCGCTTGTAGGATCGCATGATTAATAGGATTGAAATCAAAAGGCTGTGATTTCAGTATGCACTGCATGTTTCAGAGTGAGGTGTGGTAATGATCAGAAATGCAAAAGCTTATTGTTTAAGAATGAAGAAGTTAAGATAGGCATAAATGGTACAATAGTAATTTTTTTTTTTTTTATAGTAATAGTAATTTTATAGTCATATCTCTATAATCACAAAATGTTTGGTGAAAATGATTGTCCTTGCAAACAAGCACAACGAACCTGCAGCTTTTTTCTTTTTTTTTTTTTTTATCAAAAGTCCTTTTTATTGACCCTTGCTGTTTTAAAGAGATCGTGAAATCTCAAAAAAAAAAGATAATTTTTGTCTAACTTTTTTATTCATCAGTTTTTATTTCTTATATATATATATATAGAGAGAGTGAGAGAGAGTTAATTTTGGAGTGGCCTGTGTAAATGACAGTTGTTATAAGTGAACATTAATGTGTTTTATTAATTACATTTACATATTTTATAAAGCTCTTTCTTGTTTTCCTCAGCATGGCCTTTATGAGAAGAAAAAGACATCTAGGAAGCAGCGCAAGGAACGCAAGAACAGAATGAAGAAAGTTAGAGGCATCAAGAAAGCCTCTGTTGGTGCTGCTGGCAAGAAGGTAATGTTCATTTTATGTTTTGAGTTCTTGTTTAGGATTCAGAGAACTTATTTCTGTTCCCCATCATAGATGTTTGTTTCGTCGTCACTGTCTTGGGTTTTAATGTGTAACTTGTCATCTTTCCTCCTTTATCAAATGTACATCTGGATTGTAGAAGGTAAATACTTTCACAAGTAGACTAACTGCTGTGGAAGGAGAGTCTGGAGTGATCTGTAAAGTTAACTCCAAACATTTAGCTGCTATGTTGATGGCTAATGGTATTGACCAGTATGTGATTGGAAGTAATTCTTACAGTTACCTCTGTTTAATCCCACTCGAGTAGTGCAACTAGTGTGCTCACTAATAGTGAAGTGCTGGACTATGTAGTAATAAGTAGAATAAGATATATTGCAATTGCTCTCTGAAAATGGTTTCCAAATTTATGCAACAGTCAGATAGACAGTTTTTATGGGGTTTAGTTTACATACCCACCATGAAAGTCTATTTCAGAGAGCAATTCTAGAACTTGATAGTGTTAGTTGAAAGATCTCATTTTTGTCCAATCTTTTGCCCTCTTTTGCCTCCCTCGGATGTTTACAGAAGTGAAAGACTTGAGGTTTCAGGAGAAGGTAGAGTGGAAATCGGCATGGTGTGCTGATGTTGATCCACTTTTACCAGTTACTTGAAGTGCTTTGCATGTTCAATCCCAATGCCTCACCTCACTTGCAGATATTTAAAGGATCCTGGGTTTCTAACACGGATAAAAAGATCTGTTTCAATTTATGTATTTGACTTGTTCCAGTCAGCTTATTTGACTGTAATAAATCACTACTAATTTGTAGCATGCTGTGTGTGGTTAGCATTCACTCATTTGAGGTAAACTAGCCACTTGACTGCATGTCTGCAAGTTTGACAGAACCCACTGGAGTATTCAGAAACAGCCTCTCCCTCAGTTTTTCAGTATTTTCCCTTGAAGTGAGAGTTTGTCCTTGAGGAACATAATTAGGGATTTTGTATGGGTAGTTTGTGTATAATAGTTTTGTAGTTTGAGTGTTGAAATGTTGTAGAAATCTCACTGTAATATGTTTTGTCTTTCCTCTTACAGTAAGACCTTCATGGAAGACCATCGGCCTGAAAATGTTCTTGTACATTGTCAAATAAATTCTTTAAAAAAAGTGGATCCTGATGCCTTTGAGTGGTCAATCAGAAATGCAAGATTTCAGTGTTTTTCTTAAATGTTTAGTAGCAAAGGACTGCAATGATTCATACAGATGTTAAATACAATATCTAAGCCTGGAGGGATTTCATTACACTTTACAGCAGTGCTTCTCAACTCTGAGAATGAGGAGCCACTGCTCTGCACTTTTTGTATGTGTCTCTTATCTGACACACTCAGTTCAGAATGAGATGATAGTCTCTGCTAACAAGCTGGTGTTCTGAATCTTGTGTTCAGTAAGGGTTCCCAGAACTAGAGTGACAACCACTGCCTTACAACAGCACAGTGAAACCTTACTAAGCATGTCTTATTCTCTGTCCTAAACCCCTGAGACACTGGTGTCTCATTTTAAAGCAGTCAATGCAGTTTGGGAAAGAAATCAATGATATGTGTATGTGAGAAAATATTCAGATGTAGCCCCCTTTGTAATGTTAACATTTTCATAAGTAACTGTAATTGAAATGCACCTTTTTTTCTCAGTAACTATAACAGATTGCGTAATTCCATGACATGTTACTCCCCGACACTGCAAACAAAGCATCGACACAATGTAAATGAGAGATTCACTGTATGACAGAATGGCTCTTTGGTCAGAAAAGGTTCCTGGCCCCTGTTCCTAGTGTTTAATTGATTGATGGTTAAATGCTATCCAATTTTACTAAAGTCAACCTGAACTAAAGATTGCAGTGCAGCTCATACTACAGATGAACTATTGCATTGTAGCCTGTGGTCGGTCCATTAAAGATTTCAAACCATTTTTTTCCGGAGCTATTCTTACATGATTATGGGAACTGGGTCTGGCAGAACTATAACAGAAATCAATTGTGGTGTGTACTTTATTACAAAGTAATTAATTTCAAATAAAATCTGTGTAGATAGCCCCAGTCTTCATGTGTTTATGTGTTTGTGCAATTAATTAGCAGCAAATATGGCACTGACCTGTTCAAGGTCTTCTGATGCAAGGGGGGAAAAACAGGCTCTGACAGTCTTGTGCAAATGATGTCTTCAGGGTTCCCATGTAACCAGAGTAACCCAGGGCCCCTGTCTGCTGAGAGCTGTGTGTTGGCCTAGTGATTTGTGATTCATAAAAACAGTGAACAGGAGGGGGAAATCTGAGGATTTTATGCCTCTTTGTGTTCCTTCCTCAGGGCATTGCACTTCTCCAAGGAATATCTTATTGACGACAACACACAGGTTCATTGCAAAGCGTGTACTAAGCATGCACTGTGCTCTGATACATACTTAGAAATATCATTGCGCATTATGTAACATTTCTTTACACTAATTGGTCTTATTACATTTGACAATGTTGATTAAATGATAAAATAAAATATCTACTTGAAATTCTACTGTTGCTTTCAAGGTTTCTTTGGCATTTAGACTGAATTGACCCCCCCTTCCAATGCAACTGTTGATCTGGGGCTGGAATGCTGGTGTTTATTCAACTTTATGGATATTATGCAACGTGCGTGCAAGACCTGTTCGACATTTTCTGAAGAGTATTTCATTAGCATGCCTGTAAAAAGCTATTAAATATGCACATAATCACAGTGGATAGCAATAGTGTTTCCCCCAAGGATCTCAGAGGTTTGCATTGCATTATAACATTTATTTGCCTGGCAGATGTCCTTACCTTTGGCAATATGCAGTAATTATATTGTGCCACAGCTTGTGGGTGCTTTCAAAGCCTTATGATTTCTGTACGAGGCAGATAATTTGTTACATCAGAATCTGATTGATTTCAAACCTCTCAGATTCAACAACATATTACATCAAGCACAGGGAACTGAAATGAATAGTTGATCTAAAAATTAGAAGTAGAGTTCTAGAAATATTAATAAAGATATAGATTAAACTATTATTGTGTGTTTTTATTATTATACGCGTTTACAGTGTAATTCCTTATATAAGCTATATGAAGGTTGAAACTAAATTTTGTTTCAATTTGAAAAATGTTTCATTGAGCTTCACTGTTTACGTGTTTTTTTTCTGTATGGGCTCACGCTAATGTCGTTGTAAACCTGTATGAATTCCTTTTTTATGTGTTTCTTTCAAAATATTATTTTGAAACAGTTTACCATTCGGCTTTAAAGGTGACTAAATGTTGACAAAATGTTCACGTTTTTTTGTGTGAGCGAGCTCTTTAAATGTTTTAGAGCTGCCACTTAGCGGCGCTGTTTGCCTGGTTTTGCGCGACGACTCTTCGTAATAATCAGTCACACATACCACACACAAAAACACATTCCCTGTGGTGAGGCTGATTCAATATTCCACCAGCTGATTTATGCAGAACAATTCTCCACAGGAATGGCTGGAGCCAGAGAGAGGAGGGGGTAAAAACATCTCAAAAAAGACTGTGGTAAAAAATAATTATCTCTGGTGTCACTGTAGCAACAATCTTTGAGGCTGATGTCAATGAAATATTGAACAGCACAATCACTTTGAATGTGATCTGAGGAGGGCTGGCGGTGGGTCAGGCAGAGAGCCACAGGAGCGCGCTCAGAATGTTCCGGAAACGTGGGCTGAATGCAGAGCGGGGAGCGCACCACTGTCTGCAGTCATTTAATATGTCAAAACACTCCTGCTTCTCCTCGTATGCGAACCTGGCGTCAGCCAGTTTGCTTTTTCTAAATGAATGTCACGTCTGAAAGTATATATAATTAATATCACATTGAATTATTTCTCGTTTTGCTGCTGTATCCCATGTACTTTTGTGTTTCTTTGTGTGTGGCAATAGCGGCAGAGCGGGGTTTCCTTTTGCTTTGTGTTCTGCACACACTCGCACGTTGAGTTTGTCATGGTCTCGCTGCCAAGTGTGAAAGCCAGTCGTTCTCATGCACCCGTAGAAGTCTGCTGTTTAACTTGCTTAACCGCTCAAAGCAAATGGTCAGCAAAAAGTTGCATTTTAGCATCGTCATCACATTGACCACGACCTTTTAAAGAGATTTGCATAGAAACAGAAGGTCCTTGATGACAAAAGATGCATGCTGATGGTTGTCTTTGAGGTTGCAGATTTAATAATAGGTACAGCAATGGCTGAACCTGAGGAAATGCTCATTGTACATGCTGAGATGTGACCATTGCAGTATGACTATGATAGCAGATCTTTATCGCCTGCATTTAACAAGCTTGCTTTTTTTCTCTCTCAGTGAAACTGAGCTTATGACACACTTTACTTTGACCAACTCTTAAGTAGGTCGAATGAGTTGAGGCGTCCTTGGTGTCTGTCTCAGTGCGCTCTGAAGAACAAAACATGAAGTCTCCTTGACTTTCCCATACGGTGTTTTCAGTCACAGAAACATTTTCTGTTCACCAGCCTCTTTGCACCTTTGATAATTAGCACATTTTCCTATTCAGTTAGGTACATATCAACAGGTATCATAACAGATTGGATCAGTTATATTCTTAATATATGAACAGTCATCACGGGGTCACTTCTCAAGGACATAATAGTCAGAATACTTGTAGTTACACTTTGCAAGATTTGAAACTTTTGTTTAAGAAGAGGATCCATGAAGATACTTGTGAACTAATATAACATGAATTTAGATAAACTGTGACATTTTTGACATTGAGAACTGTATATAGGCCTATGTTGTGTAAAAATACAATAATATATTAAATTGTAATATTATTTTACAAAGCTGAATTTTCAGCGTCCAGTACTCGATTCTTCAGTGTCACATGGTCCTTCAGAAATCATTCTAATATGCTAATTTGTTGCTCAAGTAGCATTTCTTATTATTATCACAGCTGAAAACAGATGTAATAATTATTTTTCAGGATCCTTTAATGAGTATAAAGTTTAAAAGAACAGCATTTATTTGAAACTTTACTGTCACTTTTGATAAATTTAATGCATCCTTGCTGAGTTGTTGTTTTGTTGACAGGAAATGATAAATTTGTGTTTAGTTCACATTTACATAATTTTAAAACAGATTCAACAAAAGCATTTTATGACAGATGACAACCTGATAACCTCATTAAAATGCATGCACAACTAAACAAAACATCTACAGCATTTTTATATCTATAATCATGTATATTTTCATCCTAGATTTGAAGTTTATAGCTATTATGCAGGGAAATACAGTGTTAGGTTACTAGGTTAGTCTAACCAGACATCTTTTCAATACATGTAGAGTGTGTGGGCGGCCTTGCGTTCGATATCTCCTGACCAACCTGCATCTCACTGCAAAGGTTACAGCGTGCTCTCCCCACAAATTGATTAAAGGAGAGTCTCACTCAGTCACAGTATAGTGCAAACAATCCAGCACCCATCGATAGGAAAGAGGCAGCCAGGTAAACTACTGTGTTCAGGCAGTGCTTTGAACACAGCACGCATGGCCTTTTCTATTTTCCGTGCCTACTTCTTAACCCCCTGCAGTGCTTCATCTCTGTTCCTCAGCTATTCGCTGTCAGTCCGTTTCTTATGTTTCCTTCACTGCACTACAGACTTCTATTGTAAAAATGTACAGAGTAACAGTTCTGGCAGCTGTTGCTTTGAATCTTTTATGGTTTAAATCAGAGATAACAGAGCAGAGCAATAAAACAGTTTTAGGTCCATCTCAGAATGCATTTATGAATCATGCTGTGGTATTTTTGGAAAATGCCAACTTTTTACATATTTTATTTATTTATTGAATTTTTTTTAGTTCTAGTCCTTGAATTTCATTAGCTGATATTCAGTCCAACAGCACTGGGACTTTTCACCATTTGTATCGCTTCTCCATGTTTGCGAGTTCCAAATAAACTCAGTCTAGGCTGCATTTCCCAAAACCGAGTGAATTATCAAAAATGCGATCTAAGAGAACAGCAGTTGCTTTTGGGAAAAAAGCAGTCCTGTGTATTAATGGTGGGTATTTTCAGTGACTCTTTCTGCATGTTACACTGGTGGTGACAACTGTTTTTACAAGTGAGTCAGTGAACCATTCATTCAACCTATTCATTCAAACTGTGATTCATTCATGGAGGAATCACTCTTTATGAATGAGTCATCCACTCGTTTAAAATCGAAACAAGTCATTTAATGAGTGATTGAATCAGTTACTCAACCAAATCTAATTAAAAAAAAAAAAAAAGATTCATTTAAAAACACTGCAAGTGTTTCTTGGTGAGGCCCTGTGTCTATTTTGCGATGGCTTTGTTTGGAATTCATTAATTCATTATGCTTATTGGTGACGTGGAAATAGACCAAGTAACTGTGTGTAAAATGTAATTTACTTCATATTAACTTCCAGCTTGCTTTATAAAAGCAACAGCTTAAATTGAACAGTTTGTTCTGAATATCAGCATAGCTTTGATTACCTGCAATTGAATTTCAGTCATATTGAGAACAACAGCACTCTTTCTCCTGTGATATTGCTTAAATATTGTATTATATTATGCTTAGGCCATAAATCTGCCTTCTAATTATTACAATGACAGTGAGTTGCTGATGAAAGAGTCCGAGTTGTGGTGTATGCAGCAGAAGAAGAGGATGCGTTGCTTGTATGGCAGTGTTAAGAATGACATAAATGGAGCTTTCAGCTCAGGGACTGGTAACAGATGGTCTTGGAAAATGAGGTTCTTCTCAGCAGCGCTGACGTGCACTCCCAGGCCCCCACCGCCCCCTATTTCTCTCTTTTCCTCTCATTCTCTCTTTACTGTTTTTCCCTCTTCTTTCTCTTTGCAATTTCTCATGCTTGCTCCCTTTCATCCCCAATGATTTTGCAAAGGTGCAAAAGCCAGAGAACTCATAGGAGTAGTCCTACATTAGATTGCTTTATCCATGCCAATAGAGGTGAAAAGAGGTGCACAGAGGGTGGGGAGAAGACAGAAAAAAAGGGAAGAGGATAAAGGAGGAAATACAGAGTGACAAGAGGAGAGATGCTCCTAATTGAGTAGAAAGTACACAAAGATCTGCTATCTGCTTTCTTAAAATCTCTCTTGCACCTCAAAATCTAAAGTGTGTATTTTTAAAATTGTTTGTTTTCGCCAGTCCTGCTTAATATGCAGAGACAACTATATATAAGTAAGACTTAGGTTGACTGATTTACCCAAAAAACGTAAAAAAAAAAAATATATATTATTCTGGTTGATCCTGATCAGCCCAACATGGCAACATTTGCTCAAATAATAGAATGCAACAGTCGGCTTCCGAATGTAAAGATTTCATGCATTTTTTACATAGGGCAATTGATTTCGAAAGATAACTTATAAAGCTTTAAAGACAGACCTACTGTGAGCCTCTTGGTTGTTAATCAATGGTATGTGCTTTGTTGAAGCCATCAGCCTGAATTATTTCAACTTATTTTTGAAATAATCATGTTCAAATGTAGAATTCATAGTGAAAAACTACTTAGGCCTAAATATTTTTAATAAATTTAACATAATAATCAGCATCTTTAAATTAGCAGTTTTATATTTTATCATTTTAAAATTAATTCATTCACAATGCTTCAGAATTGTAGTTAATTCCCTCATTAAGGCCATTAACTTTCACATACTTTTTTTTTGCTTCAAATCAAAGTTTGTGATGTTGTGATTCACCTAGTTTGTTCATGGCTCATGACTCAAACGTACTCTATAGCATAAGTTTTGGATGGGGCTGTCTATTTTTCTAGCCAGTTGAAAATGAGGGTCCTTCAGCTTTAAAAACCATCCCTTGGTGGCTGATATGTGAATTTGTGATCCACATTTGGCATCCTCCAAAATTGCCCTGTGTCATCTATTATGCATTAAGTGGTAAACTGTTTCTCCCTTAAGTAGACTAGGGAAACTGACTCATTTATAATGTTCAGACTGGACTTTAATGCTCTCCTGTCTGGTATTCCCATAAAAACCATTGGTAGATATCAAACTTTAAATGAGAGTACACATTAGACACGTGGTAGAGCTTTTTTTCTGTTGCATCCAGGTTGTTCAAGTCTCAGTGAATATTTATTTGCCATCCTACGTACCATTTAAGATCTCATGCCATGTTCTTCTAACACTATTCTCCTTGCTCTAGTTGAACGGAATTGAGTAGAAATAGAGAAGAACTGAGAGGTAATAGGTACAGTTGCAGGTTTGTCATGCATGGATTTGTATGGTTATGCTGGCCAGTTCTGTCACCTGGGTCCTGGCAGCCATTCTGGCTCTTCCAGACGCAGTTAGCAGATGGTGGGGCTGTGCCTGCCCTTCTCCAGGGGCCTCTGTGGATAGAAAGAGAAACTGAGACGAATGTTTTGCTGCTGTACCTTTGTTACAGACCAGGGACATCCCCTAGCCAAGGAGTGTGTCAATGTCAATGTGTCCATATTTGTTGAAGTGCGTCAAACTGTGTGTTGGTATTTGTCCAGAAAGACCAATGAGATGTCATCCTTAATTCAGCGGCACCTCTTCAAGCGGGATGCAAAGTCAGTTCCAGGTTTTGATGCTTGAACACATGGCTTAGCTTGTAATGGTCTCTCACCGTTGAGGATTGGCAGGGGTGATTACCGCACTACCTCATGTCAGAGCAAACAATGCTTTGACAAAGATCTTCCTGATACAACTTGAGGGTTATGAAATTAAAGCGAGAAACAAGATTTATATTCACACATACAGGACTTGAAACAAGATGGAGTGGATTGGATGGAAATATCAGCACTGAATTAATCACTGGTCTCTTTTGATCTGTTGTAACTTTTTGTAAAGTCGTTCAATTGACGTCCTGTTAAATTCAATGAATGATTTACATAATTTATCAGCAACAATTTATGCTGTGAACCAGACATCTCTGTCTTTCATAATGCAGTGTTTTCTCTGTGAACATGTTTAAATAAATATATCCTTAGTCATTATTTTAAAGAAGTAAAATATACCCAGATATAAAATTTTGTCATTATTTTCTCATCCCATTATCATTCCTAATCCACATGTTTTTATTTTTTTAGTTGAACATCAGAATGGAAATTTTTGAACAATCGTTAAATACAAGCTCTAAAAAACACCAAAAGAGCTTCATAAAAGCATTGTAAAACATGTCCATCCGACACTTTGTACAATTCCTCATAGTAAAGTGTCTATCATATGCACATTTTCAAAATTGGTGTGTTAATGTTGTTAATGGCAAAATGCAATTGATTTTCACATTTGTTTTAACGAAATGTGACACATCCAGCCTAGTCTCATGAGAAGTTGTAAGAACTGATGTGTTTGATCAAACAAAAACACACCACCCAAATTAAACCTGACCAAAAAGCCCAAATCTTAAACTAACCATGATTGTATGGGGGAAAACACACACACACACACACATATATATATATATATATATATATATATATATGTATGTATTTATGTAAGTAAGTGGGGTTGACTGCAAGCTGTACACTCATGTTCATAACTGGTGCAGCTGCTCACTTGTCCTTAAAGTCTACGATAAAGTCAACAAACTGGGTCAAATGATATATAATTTTGCCACCTCATATAAATTAGTTATTAGAGCATGATGGACTGGTCATTTTTCAGTTCTGGACATGAACAGATGAACGTAGGCTAGACATGAGTTTTGTGGGAGGGCAAGATTATCTGTAAATAATCACTTAAATGTCAGCCTGTCCATCACACTAGGCTATTTCTGTACTTTTTTTGAAGTGGTCACTATGAACTGTTATGTGGTTAGAGCTACATAATGAATCTTCAAAAATGTGATTGTGTTTTACAAAAAAATAAATAAAACAATCTACGAGAACAACAATTTTCATTTGTGCATTAACTGTACCTTTAAGGGCTAAGGATGTGTTATTTTATTTGAACATTTAGCTATGTATTATGTGTGTTGCTGCTGTTCTAAGCAGCAGTCTTAGCTGTTGCATTGGCATCACTACCTCTACATTGTGTCAGTTGCTTGGTACTAATATGTAAAATGTGTTGCCTTTAACCCCCCTCAGGACCTGGCAAATGATTTGCTTCAGAGGCCACGTAAGGTTGGTAGAATTCTAATCATGTGTGCTGAATCCCAAGCTTGGCTCAGGCTGTGATTCTTCCCAAACACAAAGAAAAAAAAAGCACGAGGCATGAAGAAAACAACCCGACTATCCCCCACAGACCCCATCACATCTCTCACTCCAAGTAAATACATATTCTGGTGTTGCTATGTAGCAGCCCTGATGCTTTTGGTCAACAGATCATTTCCCCCTTCCTCTCTCTCAGTTTTGAAATGAATGTCTGAGTGGATGTCTTTCAGTCATGCATCCTATTTTGTTCTTTCCTTCAGACCAACATTTTCCCATTCCAAGCCTCTCCTGGTGCACTGTTCAAAAGAGATGTTGCGTATGTTTGTGTGTGCGTCTCACCCGCTTGATTGTGCAGGAAAACAGTGTGAATGAGATCACAGCATGCAGTGGACCGGCTGCATCTGCACTGTAAAGGACTCTCCTGGCTCCCTCTGATCGCACGTCCTTGTTGTTTTCATGCGGAGAGAGGGAGTGACTGAGGAGTCGTGGCTTCAGCAGGGCCAGCAGATGTTCAGATCACTAAAGGAGGCTGGGATGGACTGAGAAACAGGCTCTGGTGGTCCAACCAGAATGACAAATTTGATTCCCTGGATGAGGGCCCACAATTTGTTGAACAGATTGCCGAGCTGTGGCGTGATTGGACACTGTGTGAACTGATTTTGTAACGGACTGATCCAAAAACAAGTTTTGTGCTTTCCATAATGATTGGGAAGCCTAGTGATTGGCTTATAGGAGGATGATCTCGAACCAGAGCTTTAACTCATGCATCAGTCTGTTCTCTTATCTGAACTGAGGCTGTTGTTATCGCACAGGCTGGCACCTCCGGTCGTCTGTCACTTACCTGCGGCCGATTATCTCCAGGCTAATCAGAGGCCGAGGATTGACCGAAAATGATTCAATCAGCTGTCAGGGATTAAGCCATCTTCATTCAGACCTGTCAGGACTGTCTCAAGCTACTTTTTGTGTACAAACACTCCCTCATAACAGTTTTTATTCCACAAGATCTCATTGATTGTGAACCACTTCGGCTTCTGACTCATTTGTGAAAAGCACAAGTTTATCAGTACACCCAGTCCCAGTTTACACAAAAATAGAAATTCTGGCATCAATTTCTCATCATGATGTATTTCACATATTAACAGTTCATCACTTAATCTCTGTGCTTTTATTCCTAGTCTTAATCAAGTTATATTATATTGCATTGTGTCAAGACTGATTCTGTGAGTTGGTGATTAAGTCAGGGAGTTGAACTTGAGCAGTATGGTTCATGTACCGAATCAGCAGATTCATTGAAAAGAATTGTTTGGAAATAATAACTCACTCATTGATCCAGTATTTGATTTTAACTCACTGATTCATTGACTTTGTTGTCTGCTTAGTAGCTCACAGGAAGATGCAATACATAGTAAATAAATAATACATAATAAAAAAAAATCACATAATATAGGTTTAGAGCAAGAATAACTATAAATTCTGTTCAATTCAAATAATTCAAATAATGACACAATTTCCCTCTTTGTGTGAATTGTTCCTTTTAAGTATTCCTTGAGGCTTCCTTAAATGCATTTTAGTGAACTCAGAATGTGAAAATGTCTCACCCCAAACAAGAACCTCTGTGCATTTTCAAGCATTTCTGTATTTGTATGCAAACTGGTTTTTAATCAAATATAGATGAAATAATTTCATTACTGTGTGAACAAAATCTAATTCATTAAATGTGGAGATAAGAGGGCTTCAGAATTGGCTTTCAGATCCAATTAAATGTTCCGCTTTTTGTGCCATGTTTAATTCATAGGTGTGGGGGTTGCTTCTTTGTTGCATGGTAAACTATCATTTGCAAAATTCAAGTCATATGTCAGTAGCCCTTTCGGTCATAAATTTCGCATGCATGATGTAAGGTGCACGTTCATGCAAATTCAGTAATGGACCTTTCATTCAGTAATTTCAGCACACTAATATGTGTTAGCACGCATGATTCATCAGTAATGGATACCATTATTTTTGCTGCGCAATAAATCACAGGCTCATAAATGATTTATTTGTCAAGTTTGTGATGCATTTTGCCGCTCACCAACAACTTACAGGAAACTAACAAGAGGGGGCGCCAGTAAAACAAACTAGTTAAATGGGTACATTTCATTTGAATGTCAAAAACACTGTATATGCTCATTTGTTTAGAACAAACTTAACATATCTACGATTCAGTAATATGATTCTCGTTACAAGGTTAGAAAAAGATGTATCTGTATAATTGAACCAATTTAAGATAATAAGCACAAGCAACGACTGTTTTCATATTTGTTGCGCATGAGTATGCATTTACATGACTTTTTTTAAGGTTTGTGGTTTTCTCTGTGTATGTTATGAATGTACATAAAAGACCACTGCAAATGGCACTGATGTGTTTTACTGTACATGGATGTCATTGCAGGTCTAGGCCTGTGCGTTCACGGGATCCATTTCAACATTAGGCTGTATTACTGAGAGTATAGCCTGTGTTCTGACCGTCAGGCAGGTGTCATTACCGCACTTCATTTGCAAGGTAAGTGACTATGGGCTGTGACAGTGGTGGAATTAGCAATGCGCTCCCGCTGTCATTTTTATCAACAGGGCCTGCAGGGAGGACGTGATAAAATGGATATTCCTCCCTCTGCATTAATACCCTCTGCCCCACTTTCAATTCCATTTACTTACCCGAGCACAGAATGAGGAATTTTACTATCGATTGCCAAGAGGAGAGGCAGATTCTTGCACTAACGTGTTGATTTTAGTGCTGGAAAACCTCACATCTGCTATGGAAAATAATATCTTTCATCTTATTGCTGTTTTTTTCGTCATGTTATTAGGAACAGAGGATTGTGTAGCACAGAGTAGTAAGATGTGGTTCCATCGTTTCAGTTTGTCCATGAATGTGAAATTAAGCGAAGGAATCTCACACCATCAGTGATTCCATTGTCTCATTTTATTGGATAGACTAGGGCTAGTTGTCACACTTACTCCAGAGAATATTTCTTAGTATAGGTTTATTTTTTAAAGACAATTTCACCTAAAGACTAAAGCTGTTGAACACCGCTGCTGTTGTCCAAGAAAAGCGTCAAATTCAGGTTCACTGTATGGGATAAGTTTTCACAATTGAACCTTCAATTAAACAGTTCAAAAGTTTGAAATTGTGTTTTAAGAGATTAATCATTTTATTTAGCAAGGGTTCATTAAATTGATTCAAAATTCAAAAGTGACAGTGAAGACATTTGTTACAATGTATTTGTATTTCAAATAAATGCTTATCATGTATCATGGTTTCCACAAATATATTTAGCAGAACAGCAATTTTCAACATTAATAATAATAAGAAATGTTTCTTGAGCACCAAATCAGCATATTAGAGTGGTTTCTGAAGCATCATGTGACACTGAAGAATAGAATAATGATTGCTAAAAATTCAGCTTTGCATCGCAGGAATAAATTACATTGTAAAATATATTAAAACAGAAAACAGTTATTTTAAATTGTAATAATATTTCAGAATATTCCTGTTTTTACTGCATTTTTTCCATGAGAGACGTCTTTCATATAAAACAAAAAGTAAAATCTTCCTGATTATTGAACAGTAGTGTATATTGATTATTATAACAAATATTCCTATAATTGTGTAATATAAACATTTGACAGCTTGCTCCAATAACCAGACTTTTATATAAATAAATCCCTTTGGAGTTTTTTTAAATATATTCTTTAAATTTTACTTTAAAGGATTATCAAAAAATATTGTAATTCATAACTGTTTGAAACCAACATACAAAGTCACTGCTATTAAAAATACACATTTGCATAATTGAATTGGAGATACAGTCCTTGTGCCAACCTCCCCATGTGACAACTAGCCCCAGTCTCCCCTGTGTGTTTGGTGTTTGTCATCACAACAGAGTGATGCCACTAGTTCAGCATTAGAGGCCAGTGATGCTGTTTAGCAGACACAGCTGTAGCTTACAAGCTGGGTGGGGGAAGCAAATCAATAGCCATTGACCTTACGGTTCCTTTTCTGCTGGAGTGACTGACCACAGAACAACACGAGCTATTCCGCACTGCCCTTGTGTTTAATACAGCCACACGTCATTTGTAAATAGGAAATCATCATTTATGAACAAAACAAGGAATTAAAAGCTTTGTTTAAATCAAATAATGTGCACTCTAATTTCCACTCAAGAAACATGTTTGTAACACGATTAATCCGTAATAAGTGGAAATCCGTAATGTGCACTGTGCCACAGTGAGGTTCACATCGGAGCGCAGTTATAAATGAATTAAATGGTGAAAAGCACTGTTTAAATATGCATGCGATGTGGAGATAGATAGATGGGAGGTCAAACTCCTGACTACTTACTTACCATTCAATTATTCATGACAAAATGTTAAAATACATCGCTGTCCATATTTACCTGCACTTGGATTTGACAGCGTCTGTGAACACTGTCCGCCCAGGCTGGGACTGGAGCATCAGCTGTGGACAGAGCTGTGGATGAAACGCTTTGGGGATTTGAACTGGAGGCCCTGGTCTCATAACTCTCTGCCATACGCACTGCAATATTCAACATTTATGAGGTTATGATTTATGAGCTGGCAACCACACAGGTCGCTCTTGTTTCTTCAAAAGCATCAGAGGAGTGTGGCGTTTTCACCATGTGAGTCTAGAGGCCTCACAGGAAGCAAAACACCAGCTTATTTTCAATAATCTTGGACCCACAATCATGATATAGGGATAGTTCACCCAGAAATGAATCATCATGTTCCAAACCCGGACTTTTTGTCTTGACTTCTATAAGGAAAATGACAGGTGAATTTTTGAGGAATATCCTGGCCACACTTGTCCATATAATAAAAGTAAATGAGAATTTTGAACTGTCAAGCTCCAAACAAGCAAAACCAAAGTATCATAAAAGTATAGCTTTGTGTGAGAGGTCACTATTCACTGAAAATCATGTCATCAGTAATATCTCTGTGCTTTCATCCACGGATGTTATGATTTCTAAATCTGTGCCTGATTCATTCTTTTTAGCTGGACCTTTAAATGAATTGTTGAACAAATCTGAATGATTCAAAAGTTTGGGATCAGGATGATTTTTAATGTGTTTGAAAGAAGTCTCTTATGTTCACCAAGGCTGCATTTATTTGATCAAAAATCCAGTAAAAACAGTAATATTGTGAAATATTATTATAGTTTTAAACAACTGTTTTCTATTCCCATGATGGCAAAGATGAATTTTTAGCGCCCATTACTCCAATTTTTTAGTGTCATACGATTTATCAGAAATCATTCCAATGTGCTGATTTGCTGTTCAAGAAAGAATAACTTATTATTATTATCAATGTTGAAAACGGGTGTGTTGCTTAATATTTTTCTGGAAACAGTGATATATTTTGTTTCAGGATTCATTGAATAATTTCTTATTATTATCAATGTTGAAAACAGTAGTGTTCCGTAATATTTTTCTGGAAACAGTGATATATATATATATATATATATATATATATATATATTATTTTATTTATTTTTTTCAGGATTCATTGATGAATAGAAATTTGAATTTTAAATAATTTTTGTAACATTACACATGTCTTTGCTGACAGTTTTCATAAATTTCAGGAGTCCTTGTTGAAAAAAAAAGTATTTCTTTTAAAAGAAAAAAATATAATATAATATAATATGAGATAGTAAATGATGAAAGAATTGTAGTTGTTGGGAGAACTGTCCCTTTAATTGGCCACTGTAAAGTAACTAATTGGTACACAACAAAATCTAATAAGAAACTTCCGCTTGTCTGAGTTCCAACAGAAGTACAACAGACCTGAGTTATGACAAAAGTGCACCTTGTACATTCTTAATGGATCTGAAATGTATGCATGATTTAGTGCCTGCAGGCATTACTATTTCAGGCACAACAACTGACGCTTGGAGTCCCTGTGGAGAGTCTGTTCATCCTGCATGAGATTCTTCTGGAAAAAAAAATATCAGGGTTGTAAAAAAAAAATCTTGAGCTTTTGCGGAAATCAGATCAACCAAAGACAATGTTCAGCAATTAGCGGTATTATCACGCCAGCGTTGTGACAGTCAGCGCAGATATCCAGAGAGAACTGTAGGTGTCACTCCTGACATAGAGTGGGGGCCGAGGCCGTTCAGTCAGAGCTGTCATTCCAAGTCAGTGAGCTCTGTCTTGCTGAAGAGGGCCCCAGTCAGATGTTCACTATGCATGCTGCATTGTCTGCTTGCCTGTTCGATAGGGCTGGCAGCAAAAGGTGACATCTGGTGACTAATGTGCTCCCATGTTCCCCCTCTTCTCTGGGCGGCAGATGCTCTGCACAGGCAGATAGGAAGAGGGGGTGGGGGAGCAGGGGGAGCCTGAGATGGACAGGCAGTGTAACGCGTGTGTGTAATAAATGCAGGCTTTTGTAGGGCTTTTTGCAGCTGATCTGTTGGTGACTGGTGAAGAAAGAGAGGAAACAAACAATTAGCACGTTGAACACTGGTAGATCAAAAACTGGTTCAGATACTTTGGATGACAAGTTATTTATAGCCAAAGCCAAAACACTAATAATAAACAGACTTTTTAAAATCAGTATTTGGTGAAAATGTCTTGCTTTGACAAATCTGCCATAATGAAACAATCTGAATGTGAAAAGGTTATTTCTTTAAAAAGCATTTTTAATCAGTACTCTGTGTTTTTGTCTTTTTTTTTCTCAGCTTAAAATCTAAACATCCTTAAAACTAGTTTCATTTTCTTGAGAGGCACAATTTTTGTAGGGAATTTCTTGTTTTTAAAGTATATATTGAATGACCTCTTGGAGTAAAAAAAAAATAGATTTCATGATATAATTAGAAGGTATGGTAGTTTTTCTTTATATTTGTGTTACATAATATCACAATTATTTATCATTTATTCAGTTAGTCATTCATTCATTTACTCCTTCATTTACTAATATATATTTACTTTTATTTATTTATTTATTTATTTGCAGTTCTCTTGAGCCACCTGGGTTTTTATTTTTGTTTCTTGGCTGTATTTTTTCTAATGTATTAAGGTGAAATTAGAGTGTACGAATTAAGAATGTTTTTATTTTATTTTATTTTAATTTATTTCAGTTCATTTCATTTTCTTTTCTTTTGTTTTATTTTGTTTTGTTTTATCCAGAGAGAATTGTTTCTCTTCTGACATTGAGATTTATACTAGAATATAATTTATTATATTCTTATTTATTTACATATATTTATTTAGATTTTTAAAAATAGCACTTTCTTATTTAATTTAATTTAATTTAATTTTATTTAATTTAATTTAATTTAATTTAATTTAATTTTATTTTATTTTATTTTATTTTATTTTATTTTATTTTATTTTATTAACACTTTATTTTAAGGCATCCTTGTTACACGTTACATGTACGTACTATTATAATAACAATAAATTATGCATATTTACATGTAAGTAACCCTAAGCCAAACCCTAATCCTAAACATAACCATATAGTAAGTACATGTAGTTAATTAATATTACTCAGTACTTAAATATATAATTACACTGTAACAAGGACACATTTTATTTTATTTTATTTTATTTTATTTTATTTTATTTTATTTTATTTTATTTTATTTTATTTTATTTTATCCAGAGGTTTAACTTCTGACATTTAGATTTTTTTATATGCATTTAAATGCATTATATTTGATCTATATTTGATCTTGGTTTATTGGTTATATTTATTTGTATTTATTTTTATGACTGCTCTAATTATTTTATTTCAGTGCAGTTCTTTTGAGCTTCCTGGATTTTTATGTTTCTTGGCTCTGCTTTTCTGTGGTCGTTCTGGGATACGGCTCAGTCTTTAGGTTTAACGGCGTCTGGAGATTTTGTTTCAGCAAATCTTAAAGATAACACTTCCAGAGAGTTTCTTCAGCTCAGTCCCTACACTACCACATATTCCCATCACACCATGTCACCCAGACAGCTGTGCTTAACCTCCCTCTGGCCTTTTTGCACAGCTGCAAGTGGGCTCTTTTACCCCTGTCTCACCCATGAGTGGGCCTGCAAACGCGAGTACATGTGACAGAGGAGTGGACAGCTCCCATTCGGCTTCCTAACAGCCCTCGTTGTTTCTTCACCACATAGAGACTCACAGCAGAAGTTCACACAATGCCACGCTGTGTCAGACCGGCAGAGCAAAGCTGTGCTGTTTCTAGACAGCCTCCAGCGTAAAACAAACACAGAGCGACGGGAACGGGCTGATGAAATGTCTCCGTTGTGACATTATATTTTCTGGAGAAGCCGTGGTTTTGTAAGATACGCGTCTATCGTGGATTAAAGCGTGCAAAAGTAGCATGTGTTCCACTCAGTATTGGTGATAGTCTCTCTTGTTGTCTACACAGGGGTGATTGAACTGCCTTTATGCTGATATGGCGATTCATACATTCCACAGGAAGAAGTTATTAAAAGCCTTTTCATTTTAAGCTATATTGCCCTGTCTTTCCAGAGAAAATACCCGTCCTCTTTGAGATGAAAAATCTGCAGAGAGAAAATGAATTGGCAGGTTGCTTCCCCCGGGGTCTCCTCTATCAGCTAGTGCAGTGGGTGACAAAATGCAGCGCATGTGTTCCCAATACAAACCTTATTCCATCTGTGGCCCTATCAGCCAGGAAATGACATATTTATCAGAGCAGTGTGGCCTCGCAGGCAGCAGAAAGCATAGAGGCTGCTGACTGTGAAATCTCCCAGAATTAACTGGGGCTGTCCTTTTCTCCCTCCACATTACTGTTCCCTGAGGGCCATGGCGGTTCAAAGTATCCTGCGTCAAATTGCTTTGCTATTTGTTGTGCTGCATACAATTGATAACATTTGTTTTGACCGAAGAAATGCTCTAAAATAATAAATGCTTTCGTTTAAGCATGCAAAACTATGCTGCAAAATAAAGAAAGCACTGGACCAACTGTAATGACGTGGAATGAAAAGACATGCAAAGTGTTGCAGGAATTGACGAGATGAAAGATCCAGCACTGAGATTGAGTAAACCATTAAACCATGCCAGGGACGAAAGCGCGTGCTATCAGTGCTCAAGCGTTTTAGAACAGCCTGAGGAAACTGTTTCTAATATTGTCGCAGTTCCCGTGTTTTTTTTCTCTCCAGGAAACTTATGCATGAGAGATTAAAACAGAAAACATGTATGTTTTCTGATTATGTTGTTAGACTACAGCTAAATGGTTTGAAATGGTTGCGTAACGTTGTGTGGTATGATGAAATACTTATGCACTTATTTTAGTCAATGAACTAAAAATTCTAAATAGATCCAAAAATAAATACAAAATAAAGACCAAAGCTATTTTATTTTATTTTATTTTATTTTATTTTATTTTATTTTATTCCATTCCATTCCATTGCATTATTTCTCCTGCATTGAATTGTGAATCATTTAGATGCATTTCTGAAATAATTCACAATTATTTATTATTCTGCAGTACAATACAGACAAAACCACCAATAACAAATAAAGGCTTGGGTTTTTTTTTTTACACACACAGTTATGTAAGTGGTAGGACGAGGTGGAGGTATGTAAACAGATGTGGTGTCAGTGTGGGGCGCAGTGCCAGGGGTGTGTGCGTGTGGCTTTCCTGTGTGATCAACAACAAACAGACCTTACACACAGAGTCACACATGCCACAATGTCAGTCCAAGTTCATTCCAATCTTGGCAACTATTATGTCAGTCTATTTATTTCACTCTGTGATGTAGCAGAATAAAGCAAAAGACAACAATACAAACATACTCAAATGCATTCTGAATAGCCTGAAACTGCATTATTTTGTTATACTTTTACAAATACAGGTTCCAAAAATGGTTTATGCAGTGATTTCATAATGAGCAAAAAAAAAAAAAAAAATTATGTATATATATATATATATATATATATATACATATACATATATATATAGTGTGAAGAATATTTTAATTATCTAAAGAACATTTTTCTACTATATAGAACCTTTTGTGCAGTGGAAAGTTTCCATGGATGTTAAAGATTCTTCATGGAACCCCCAATGCTGATAAAGAACCTTTATTTGTAAGAGTGTATTGTTTGGTTTTCAAGGGCATTTAGACGGCTGATGGTTTTGTGATGTGTGACACCTTTGGATATTACTGAAAAGCCGCCATTGCTTAATGTGTATTTAGGGCCGGCTGGCTGCTGGTAAGCTGTACAGTATATTTTAACCAGCCAAGAGTACACAATGTACAGAATAATCACTGAATATGACCTGTTTCCTTTAGCTAACAAAGGGAATCTGATTAAATGGATGTTAACTCACAGAGCAAATGATCGTATGTGAAAAAGCTGTATTTGTGTGTAGCTGGTTCTTTTCTCCTTGGTGCTGTTAATCCATCAGTTTCCTTTAAGAATAAATGGCTAAAATGGGCAGTTTTAGGTGTCCAGGTGTTTTTTTTTTCTATCAATCTTCTATATTTGTCCCGTAGGACTGTAAACAAGAACATTCCACCCTTTAGTCACCGTATTAGAGCTGTAAAGTGCAGGTAGCAAGAAAACACATCCGATCACTATTAGCCGGGTAAAATCTTCTCCTGTGTAATTGCAATGTTCCACTTCAAAGCCTCTGACAGGAAGGCTGGTGTAGGAGCGAGATATCCTTAAAATAGCAATTAAAGAAGCTGAGGAATAATATGACCTCCGCTTCCCTGGGTCACAACACTGAAGAGACTGAGTATATTGAGATTCTCAGCTGTACCTTTCAGCCACAGTTCAGAGCTTTTATATCAACATCGCTGCTTCCCCGATTAACATTCTCTCGCTTAAAGGATTATTATGTCACAGCACGTCTCTATTTAGGCTCTTCATCATAAGTATGTATGGTAATGCGGTGGCGAGTTCATTTGATACGTCCGGTACTCTGCTTCAAGCTACACTAAAATCACTTTATTTTAATGGATGTGCCAAGGATGTGATGATTAAATGCAAACTTTTCTGGCAAGGCTGGTTTATTTGAACTCTGTCTACAGTATGTGAAATATCGATTTGCAGTTGTTATTGTCGTGAGCATTAACCTGGACTAGAGTGGGCAGGAAGTAGTTAAACTCACTCCTTGCCACATTTGTCACAGTAGCATGTATGATGCTCTCCGGGTTGGTGGCCTGATTTCCATTTCGGGATGAGTCTCTGTTTGCCTGCGCTGCCTAGTAACGGTCAGATCTGGAGTGTGATTTATGTAAATCGGCTGGCAGGGGCTCACGGGTCAGAAGCGATCTGTTGTGAGACCACTGCTGGGCAACTGCACAGCATAAACAGCAGGACAAGACTCTGCTATCAGAGTCTTCTGTAATAAAACATCAGGATAGAATATCCAGCACCTTCTAATTATAAATCATCATTCATTTGCATTCAATTTGAACTGATGATTGATGAATTTACAATGGGTTGTTTTATTGTTCTGCAGATCCATCTTAAGTAGAAAATTAAGTAAATTAATACCATATATATCAGTGCTGTCAAACGATTAATCGCGATTAATCGCATCCAAAAAAAAAATTTTTGTTTACATAATATACTGTGTATATTTATTATGTATACAGTATGTTTTGAAAATATTTACATGTATTTACATTGTATTTATTTATATATTTATATTCATATAATTTATATTATATATAAATATATTTAATATATAAACATAACATATTTTTCTTAAATATGAGTATGTGCATATTTATATGTTCCTAATAAATATACACAGTACACACACGTTACGTAAACAAGAACTTTTATTTTTTAATTTTATTGCCAATTAATCGTTTGACAGCACTAATATATATATATATATATATATATATAGTGCTGACAATAATACACAGTATATGTGTGTACTGTGTATATTTATAGGTATATATAAATACATACATACATGTATATATTTAAGAAATATATGTAATATATATATATATATATATATAATATAAATTATATATAAATATAAATATATATACATGTAAATATTTCTTAAATATATACATGTACGTGTGTGTATTTATATATACATATAAATATACACATTACACACACAAATATTATGTAAACACAACTTGTATTTTGGATGTGATTAATCGCGATTAATCAGTTTGACAGCATTAATACACTCATCATTTACTCACTCATTCCAACTTCAACCTGTATGACTTACTTTGACCAAAACAAAAAAGGGACAAATTATGAAGACTTTATTGGCGAATTAAGTGTTCAAAAAAGGGCACAGAAGCACCATAAAAATATTGTAGTCCATATGACACATTGCTGTGTATTCCATGTCTTCTAAATTAATTCTCATTTCTCACAGCTTTGTGGGAAATGGATTGAAATTTAGATTGTTACTCAGTGATACCCTTCATTTCCTTTGAGCTGTTAACGCTGCAGCTGGAACACTGAATCAGTGAGTTGAACATAAGAAGCAGATCAGTCAGATTTATGGACAAATCACTCATACTATTTGAACTGAGTTGAACTTGAGAACTGGATCACTCCGATTCAACAACAACGTATTCAAACTGGTTTAGTGAACCCACTCAACAAGTCCATTCAGAAGAGAAGACTCAACAGAATGATTCATTCACAAATCAGACATGGCTATATCAGCATTGAGGACCAGAACTATCAATTTTATAATAAACTGATGATGCACTGTTTTGATTGCTTAGTCAAGATGACTATGTTAATGGTTAAATCTGAATCGCAATCATCTTAAAGGGATAGTTCACCTAAAAATTAAAATTCTATCATCATTAACTCACCCTCAAGTTGTGTATCTCTTTAAGGCATTTTTTTACACAGCTGTAATACAGCCAGACTGAATTATGCATGCTTTGACCCACCTCAGCCCAAAGTATACAATTGTAATTGCTGTGTAAATGCATTTATACCACCTGTGAGCAGCATTAAACAGCTCTGTGTTAGTCAACCATTAGTCAAATGTCAAATTAGTCAAATACCTTCCCCAGGTATTTTGTTGTAAAACAACCAAGATGATAGTTTTTATTCCCTCTAAGAGTTATTATATGTATTACCTCAGTATGATTGTTTTGCCACCATTGAGGAATAAACCATTCCTTGAGATGTACTGCCCCATCAGTACAATGTACACCAGAGATGCAGCTCTGTGGTTATGTCAGTGACTTCAAAGAAGTCACACACTATCTGAATGCATGTGGGTTTTGCCTTTGAGTGCAAATGTGTTTGCAGTTGGGTCTGAATTAGAGGAGTGCATTGTAGTGCCAGACTGAGTGCTGTCAAGGCTTCAGCCATTTCTCCTTCATCTCCTTTCTGCAGCATGGCTTACAGTGCCTATTTGGATCACCAGCAAAACAAAACTGGGCAAAACAGAAGCAGGAATTAGTCAGTTTTCTTTTTATCCCCTTGTGTTAAAAAATGCTAACATTTGACATGGCGAATAACTCCGAGAGGTTCAAAAGAAGCACGACATTTGCTAGTATTCTGTGTGTTACCTTATTAGATTAATGATATCCAGAGCTCAGCAGTGCAATCAAGAAAACTCATGCAGACGTTTCTTTAAACAGAGGCAAAGTGTCATGAAATAATTAGAGCAGAGCTTGCCAGTCCTCATGACACCACGCGACTGCGCTTGCATAGGCCATGCGCCGGCTTTGTTTTCGAAAAGCTCGATCTGAAACACTCTTGTGAGGGTGAGCGCTTTTGGTACCGCATGGTCTCGGGCTATGTGCCAATGGGAACGAACAAGGCCGCATTTAAAAGTGTCTGTTTTAATAGCAGGGTTCTATTTCAGCCATAACGTTTTAATTAGTTTGAATACATTAGGCTCCTGTTGGAGCTCTACCTGCCAGGATTGATCACCGGACTGGGACTACACAGAGGCCATTTGCATTCACACCCGTTGGCCCCATAGATTGAAGCAGTTACACACCCTGCGATTCAGTGCGCGGGTACTTCTGCTTCTCTTTATCAGCAGCAGGTAAAAATGGAAACCTATCGCCTGATGGATTACAGCAGTTTTAAGGGTGTGAAAGTGTCTGAAAGCAGGAAAATCACACACTGAGGGGTTTTCGGGAAAAGAGTGGAAAGGTTAAATCCGTTAGCGCTGTATCCATGAAACGGCATGGCACGTTTTTCTTGCTTTTTCTCTTTTGTTGCTTATTATCCTGTCAGATTTATCGGTGTGATGATGTACCTTTTGTACCAAATTAATCTTTAGCAACTGTTCTGTGATTTTGTACTTACGGCAATGACAAAGAGATTCAATTTCATATAAGGCTGCTGATGTATTTCTTTCAGCACACTGTACACGCATATGCTGTTGATCGTCGTGGTTACCTAACCCAGATGTTCCCTGAAACAGCTTTTTCCTCTTTCACAATCATAACTTGGGCGTAGAATACAATTCAATATAAGCCGAACAGCTACGCCCTGATGGAGAACTGCAGCACTGCTGCTCAAAATCCTCCGGTTTCTTATCTCCGCCAGTGAAAAGTGCACTTACAGCTCCTCAGGACCCCGGCTGTATCAGTCAGCAAAAACAAGCTGACTTAGGTCTAATTTCTGTTATGAAAGAGAGAGCGAGAAAGTCTTAATTTAAAAAGTCCTGCATCATGAGCCCGCAGGCTCACACTGGCACAGACTTCATAGCCGTCAGGACTGCAGAGGCTGAAACACCGTGTTTTTCCCTGCTGCTTCAGTATCGTGATTTCCTGTGTGTCTGTAATGGAACCACAGGCTACTTTCAAGGAGGGGTTTCTATGCAGAAGAAAGTGTTTACTGTGATTGCAGGGTCCAGGGATTATTGACTTTTTGAGAAGAAGTAGAAGTTGGTAGAGTTGTTAAAGGTGCTATAAGTGAGGTTAACCATCTTTGAATCAAACTTGATGTAGACAAGCCACTGATGTAGACAATTCCTATCTTTTAAAACCCTAACCTACAAAATTAACAGAAGAAATGACATCATGACAACACTGATTATCTGATGGCACCACTGGAAATTATATACACTATATTGCCAAAAGTATTGGGTCGCCCCCTTCTAATGAACAGGTTTGACTACTTTAGTAATTTCTATGAGTACAAATCTTAATGTTAAAGCATATAATGATATTCTAGGGAATTGTGTGCTTCTAATATTATAGCAACAGTTTGGACAGGACCCTTTTCTATTCTAACATGACAATGCCTCTGTGTATAAGGCAAGGTTCAAAAAGAAAATTACTGATTCAGTCAGTGTGGAAGAACTTGAATGGTCTGCATAAAACCAAGTCCTAATCCCAGTTTAACACCTCTGGTATGACTGTAAATGCAGGCCTTGAGCCAAAAACTCAAATGACTTGCCAACAAATGACTTGTACATACACTATATAGACAAAAATATTGGGACACCTCCTTCTTTAGAACAGAAAAATGCACTTCCAATCTGTGGCAACAACAGCATGGGAACATCATTCATGTATTTAAAAATTGTATTTCCATCTCTTTTGCAACAGTTTTGGAAGTGTCTAAAATGACTGTACCCATATGTACAAGTCATTGGAGTTTGTTGATGAGTTTTTGGCTCAAGCTCTGCATTTACAGTCACACCAGAGGTGTTCAACTGGGATTAGGACTTGGTTTTATGCAGACAAGTCAAGTTCTTCCACACTGACTGAATCAATAATTTCCTTTTTGAACCTTGCCTTATACACAGAGGCATTGTCAGAATAGAATAGAATAGAATAGAATAGAATAGAAAAGGGTCCTGTCCAAACTTTTGCTATAAAATTAGAAGCACACAATTCCCTAGAATATCATTATATGCTTTAACATTAAGATTTATACTCATGGAAATTACTAAAGTAGTCAAACCTGTTCATTAGAAGGGGGCAACCCAATACTTTTGGCAATATAGTGTATATGCTGGTTAGCATGACCTCATTAGCCCTTGCTGGCAGATGTTTTAACTACACCATCTGGCAACAATAATCATCTCTCCTATTGACAGCCATTCAGATAAGAAATATACGTATGTTCAGCAAGCAATCTAATTTTCAAGTATTTAATTTAATATTGTAATTTGTATATTTATTATATTGTTCATAATAAATTGGTTGAAATTTACTTTGATAATTTATAGATAGATAGATAGATAGATAAATCAACAACTGCTTATGAAGCTGAATATGGCACTAACTTTGATTCATTTCAACTATCATTTTCCTGTTCTGCCTGGTGAGCATTCAAAGGGATTGACAAGTAGAAAGCACATCAAAGTCTTCTGATTTGGCTAAACAAAGAATCTGACTGCAGCCTGTCACATTTATTTTTGCCGTTTATTTATTTTAAGATATTTCAGAACAACTAATTCACTGATATCTCTCAGATAAAGGGATATTTTCTGTGTAGAATTCTATAAAAAAATTGCTTATGACACCATTAAGGCACATTTGTATGAAAATTTGCCTTTTGAAAACCTTTCAGATATTGATTTTTATTATACATGGGTAAATAATTCTATAAAAATAATAATAATAATGCCATAAGTGGGTTTTAGTTCTATAAAATAGGTTTTTAATTTGGCTATTTGGCCTTTTGGTTATTTGATTTTTTCCATCGATTTATATAAAACTTTAACTTTACTCTTGTCAATATAACAGCCAGGTCCAGATCAAACAACACTGGACCCCACTGAAAACAAACAAACAAACAAACAAAAAAAAAAGACAGAGGCACTTACAGTATCTCACAAAAGTGAGTACACCCCTCACATTTCAGCAACAATTTTAGTATATCTTCTCAAGGGACAATACTGCACAAATGCAACTGGGGTATATATTAGAGTAGTCAATGTGCAGCTTGTATAGAAGTACAAATTTACTGTCCTCTAAAAATAACTCAACATATAGCCATTATTGTCCAAATAACTGGCAACAAAAATGAGTGAACATGTCAAAACTGTGTCCAAAGTGTCAACATCTTGTAGGGGCACCATTGTTATCTAGCACTGCCTTAATCCTCCTGGGCATGGAGTTCACCAGAGTTGCTGGCATCCTCTTCCACTCCTCCATAATGACATCACGGAGCTGCTGGATGTTAGACACATGGTGCTTCTCCACATTCCGCTTGAGGATGCCCCACATGCGCTCAATAGGGTTCAGGTCTGGAGACATGCTTGGCCACTCCATCACTTTCACCTTCAGCTTCATCATCACATCTTGGCGGTGTGTTTGAGGTCGTTATTATGTTGGAAATCTACCGTTTGGCCCAGTTTCTGAAGGGAGGGCATCATGTTCTGCTTCAGAATGTCACAGTACATGTTGGAATCCATGTTTCCCTCAATGAACCACACAGCTCCCCAGTACCAGCAGCACTCATACAGCCCCAGACCATGATGTTACCACCACCATGCTTGACTGTAGGCAAGACACAACTTTCTTGGTACTCCTCACCAGGGTGTCGCCACACATGCTGGACACCATCTGAGCCAAACAAGTTTATCTTAGTCTCATCAGACCACAGGACATGGTTCTAGTAATTCATGCTCTTGGACAGGTTGTCTTCAGCAAACTGTTTGCAGGCTTTTTTGTGAGCCAGCTTCAGAAGGGGCTTCCCTTGCGAGGCCTGTTCCGAGTGAACCTGTCTTGGAAAACCTCTGTATGACACTGGCCACTGTACTGTAACTCAGATTCAGGGTGTTACTGAACTTCTTATAGCCCAGGCCATCTTTGTGGAGAGCAACAGTTCTAATTCTCAAATCCTCAGAGAGTTCTTTGCCATGAGGTGCCATGTTGAACATCCAGTGGTCATTATGAGAGAATTGTACTCAAAGCACCAAATTTTAACCTGCTCTAATACAAGATACACAAATTTGTATGGTCCTGTCAAGCAGACAAAAACATAAACATGATGAATAGGACATGTGGTTTTGCATGGTTAAACGAAGTATAGCTGTTATCACATAGGGTGCACTCACTTTTGTTGCCAGCTTTTTTGACAATAATGGCCGTTATGTTGAGTTATTTTCAGAGGACAGTAAATCTTCACTGCTATACAAGTTGCACATTGACTACTCTAAAATATATCCAAGTTTCATTTCTATAGTATTGTCCCTTGAGAAGATATACTAAAATGGTTGCTGAAATGTGAGGGGTGTACTCACTTTTGTGAGATACTGTACAGTCATATATACAGTCATACAGGTTTAAAAATGACATATGGGTGATTAAATGATCACAGAATATTCATTCTGTCCCTTTTAGTTAATCACAGTTAATTCACTCTTAAACACAAATGATTCTACTGTAATTCTACAGGTTGTACGTCATGCTGAAAGAATTTTATATTGCTTCCCGTCTGCTTCAACATATTGGCTACCCGATGATGAGTAGACATGATAAATTGAGATCTCTAGCTAGAATTTGAAATAAAACATACATAAAACCATGAGAAATACCTTCATTTATGATCAGACATCAATCAGCGTGCAGTAATGGAAAACAGACGTGAAAAATGTGGCAGGAATATTATTACTAACCCGTTGCCAAGGAGAGAAGCGAGTGTGTGTGAGATACTGAGCGTGTGTGTCCTGTAACAACCAGAGCCGTTCTGAGCTTACTAGTAAAAGCAGATGTTCACCTGAGACCCTGCCAAAGATATGTGATGTAACAGGTTGAGCTGTGAAGACCCTCCTTGAATCTCTTCCCACTGGCTCCCCACAGGCCTAGAGCTGTTCAGGGCCTCCAAACCTGAACAGACTGCAAGGAGGAGTTCTGACTACTCCATTCTAATACCACCACATGACACACAGTTGCTGTGGAAACGTGTGTGGGGTACTGGGAAGGGCGCCCTGTGAGCTTTTTGGATGCTTAGGAGACCCATGTGCTCTCTTTAATGATGCTTTTCGTTCCAGTTCCATTTGAGTAGTAATTCCTTAAGCTTATTCACACAGTTCTTTTTTATTCTGAAAATGTTTGAACATTAACATTGAAATTCATAATATACAATACAATAGCAGGCAATGGCTAATACAAATTTGACTCTGTATGTCTAATTTAAAGAAAACCCATGTTGTGCAATCATTATGTCTAACTAATCTCAAAGTCATTCAGAGCTGAGGTATTTTTTATAAATGAACAGTGAGGATGATACCAGACAACAGTCCTGCATGGCCGCCGGCAAAGCATGAATAAAAGAGTATGTTTTACAGCATGCATTTCAATTATTTCACAATTTTTGTCTAATAATTCAGCATCACTGTGTTATTTTGTGGAAAATATAAAACTATTTGGACACTTTTGGACACTTAAAAACACACGTTTGAGTTTCATTGCATATATTACAATATATTTTACAGCATTTATAACTCTAGGTTATGTTCATTTTTAAATTTGTTCATTGTTAATTCATACTCAATATTAACAAAAAAATAATTTACACAGATGTTTCTGGAGCTGGACATTTTAAAAAATGTCTCTTATCCTCACCAAGCCTGCATTTGTTTGATCTAAAATACAATAAAAACAGTAATATTGTGAAATGTTATTACAATTAAAAAGAGCACTTTTCTATTTATCATATTTTACAGTTATATGTGTTCCTGTGATGCAAAGCTGAATTTTCATCAGCGATTACTCCAGTCTTTAGTGTCATAGGATCCTTAAGAAATCATTCTGAGATGCTGATTTGCTGCCCAAGAAACATTTATTATTATTATCAGTGTTGAAAACAGCTGTGTTGCTTAATGTCTTTATGGATCCTTTGTTGTAACATTTAATTTAACATATTAAAAATACAAATAAAACAAAATATTAATAATAATAATAAAAAATCTTACTGATCCCAAACTTTTGAATGGCAGTGTAAAAATGATAAAAATAATTTAATTTAAAACAAAAAATGAACATTAACCATGAAATAATAGATGCAATAAATAAATATATGTATTTTTCCAATATTTTTTGCAGTGATCTTTAACCGGCTTATCTCTATGTATGAAGTCAGGTTCGCACAGGCATCCAGTTAACATTCATCTAACAAAAACCATGTTCTTCTAGCATCTGACAACTTGAAAGTGTTCAAATACTTTGCCGGGCCACTGTATCTACACATTGTTTTCGCTTTTCTACAATTGGTAACTTTGTTGTATTATAAAACAGACATCAGATAAGGATAAACCACAAACTGTAGGTCGTGTGTTTCTATGTTGCTAATGTATGTCTTTCTCTTGAAAGCCTCCGTCTCTGTTTCAGCCCCTTGAAGTTATGGTAAAGGAACTGAAAGACTCGCAGAGCCCTGAGGGTGATTTGTTGTTAAGGAAACCAGGCAGGAGCGTGTTACAAGGCATCAGTTCACTCCGATCCGCCTGTCCTCTGCTGTGCGCTAGAAGAGCGGGTAATGGATCAGACCGGGGCCCAGGAGACCTCTGCCTGAATCAAACCGTTCAATACGTGCCAACACAGGCTCCTCTGCCTCCAAGCAGCAAACAGAGGAAAGAGCCGTAGACAGACACCTGATTTAAAGCTTCAGCTCTGCACGTATACACTCACCCTCAGATGTATTAGCATACAACACAGACATATTCTTTTACTCAGAGAAGAAAAACTCACCATTGGAATGGCCTGATTGATTCGCTGTGTTTGTGTATAAGAGGTTGCTGTGCTAACATGGCTTTGTTCCTTAGCCACAGAGCTTTCGTATCCGTCACTGTCCCGTTAAGACTGCCTGCAAATTAGTCTCTGTCTGCTTTTCTTTCCAGGATGCAAAATAAAGGAGTTACAAATGATGAAGTGCAGATGTAAACAGAAGTGTGGTTGCCCTCTTTAGGACTAATTTAAGTCCTTGCTGAATTTGATTACCACAAAGTAGATTGATAACTCTTGGAATATCAGTGCGGTTGGCTAATCTACTTATGGACGCAAAGCTACACTGAAAGCACTTTTTTAGGACATGATGCTGAGAACACAATTTTTTTTAGCAAACATTACTTCTGGGACAGATGATCACACTCAAAACGTATTGTGAAATACAGTAATCTGGGACACTATGTAATGTGGGACACCTAAACTACACAAACTCTATTTATTGTGTTAAAATAATGGAATTCTGTAGCTGATTTGTCATGTAATGAAGGTTTGTTTGTTTTGTGGAGTAAAAATCACAGTAAATCACAAAAGTTAGGAGGATAAAAAATTCCCTGATTGCTATTCAATCTAGAAATAGTCATATATTATCTAAAGAATATTATTTCTAAGGAATATTACTTTCCCAATAGTTTTTCTGACACTGAATGGGTCCAGTAACTATAGGAAAACAATTGAAATGTGATTAAAAGTGTCAAAAGCATTCTGTAATTAATATTACAAGCTCAGTCTGAGTGAGTTATTTATTTTTCAGTATTGATCTTAAAATCCAAGCTCATCCTTATTGCTAGTCAAACATAGCTATGTTTATTTCTTCTGAACAAATGAAACTTATATCATTATTGTGCTGCTTGTGCATAAATACAATTATACTATTGTAAAAACTTCCACTATTTAGAACAACTTCCATTGAGGAAATGTAATTACTGCAGTTCCATTGTGGTATAGAATTGCTATATGGTAACATGGTTCTTTTTCCTGCTGGTACAGAGTGTCCATATGGCAATGTACATATTTTCTGTAAAACTGTTTGGAAAGAGTACGTCTATGAACAACATATATTCAGCTTTTTTAAAGATGCAGCAAAACATCCAGAAAACCAGAAGAAATGTGTACAATAGCACCATTTGAAGAACACTGCAGCATGTGTCTGGCTCAAGAAAAGAATCCTTGTGAGAAAATGTCATGTGACTTAAAAACAGCATTGTATTTACTTTAAAATCTGCCCTTAAAAAATTGTTCTTCCAATGGATTGAAGTCATAATTAGAATCTTGATGTATTTTATTTATTTATTTTTATTTTATTTTATTTTTTTTTTTTACAAATGTAGCTTTTTGCTTAAAAAGATGTTAATTGATTGACTGGAGTTGTATGGATTACATATGATTTTTTATCAGCATTTATTGCAGAGGATCTATTGGTGAGCAAGTGATGCAATGCAAAATTTCTCCAAATCTATTCCGATAAAGAAACAAACTCATCTGCATCTTCTTGGTCTGAGGGTAAGTCCATTTTAATTTTTGGGTGAATTATTCCTTTAATTCCTACAATGAAATTTATTGATTTATTGACATTTTTGCATAAATGAGATTGTGAAAGAAAATGCTGTAGCAACTTTGTATTAGGCAGCTAAACCAGATGTGTTGTGGGTTCAGGTCTTCTAAAGCAGCAAAAATGTAATTTAATTAAAGTGTATTATTGCATATAATAAATATTCCAAAATACTTCTTTGTTCCTTATAAACATTGTGAATATTTTTGCAGTGTTTTTGCTATGCTGACTGTACTGTAATTGCACAAATATTGGACAATCATATTGTTGATGAATAAGTATTGCATACAAAATTGAAATAATACATTATAGTATGAAGACGCTACACTCTTAGAATCACTTACAACAGTTTTGAACTTTCTGCAGCATAAACGTGCCTGTGAAAATGGATATTATTATCTGTTAGGAGACCAGGTCACTTCCAGAAGACCACTTTAAAAGTGGATAGAGCAGCTGACATTTATCAAAAGGGCAGGAGCATTTCATACTATTAGGGCCTCTGGCTGTGTCTAGAGAGACCCAGCTAAACCAATCTAGAAACCAAATGTCATAGCAGCGTGCTCAGTCTATTCAACCTGTTTTAAAATCAAAGGGGTGAATGTACTTTGCTTTATATTGATACTGGCTTCCAACATCTGAGTGGTGTGGACCTCCCTGTGTTTCTCTGAGGAGAATGTTCTTCCTTTGCCCTGAGGACGTCCTTGCCTGCTCTGTTGGGCCTCAGCAGCTGTAATTCAGGTGATACATGTGCTACCCGTGACCTGCCTTGCTTTCCTCCGTCTGTGCACCGTTATTATTTGGAATCTTTAATTGCTCTAGGCGTTCATTCACCAAGGAAGGGTATCTTGTTCCCCATTAAAGTCTCAGTTCTTGTATGTGGATGGATTTAGCCTGGAATGGGGCCTGGTTTCATTGTTGCATTTGTTACTGCAATGACTTCAAGAGCACTACAAAGGTCAGAGGTCACGCTCAGCAAACATACGTCATCGGCTAAACAACCATGTATTCTAATCACCTCAAATTTTTATAAAATGTCCTATGAATCATGGAGGTGCATTTAGTCCAAAATTTCAGTCCAGATATGCTCTTGTTAAATTGTTTGGGGTCGGTAAGACTTTTTTTTGAAGGATATTAATACTTTTATTCAGCAAGGACTCATTAAATTGATCAAAAGTAAAAGTAAAGACATTTATAATGTTACAAAAGATTTGTATTTTAAATAAAGTAATCAAAGAATCTTGAAAAAAAGTATCATGGTTTCCACAAAAATGTTAAGGTGCTCGGCTGTTTTTGATCATGATAATGATAATTAATGTTTCTTGAGTGCCAAATTAGCACATTAGAATGATTTATGAAGTATAATGTGATACTGAAACTGAAGTAAAAATTCAGCTTTGCCATCACAGGCATAAATTACATTTAAAAATAGGAAATAGCTCTTTTAAACTGTAATAATGCTTCATCAAATCAAATAAATACAGCCTTGGTGAGCATAAGAGACTTTATTGTTGAATTTAGACTTTTGCAAGTGATGAAACTGGATTCTTTCATGACCAACATTTATTTAAAATGTAAATATAATATAATATGTAGATTAAAAATGAAGTAAAACAAAATAGAATTGCAAATTTGAAGAAACACAAGGCTTAAAGATCAAACGCAATAGCTGATTACTAAATAATTACTAAATAATGTGTACAGTGTGCACAACAAAAAGGGAAATGTTTTTTTTTTTTTTTTTGGTTCATCAAAAAATTACATTATATTTACCTCCAAAATTACAATTGCCTCCATGTCCTTTAAGCATAAAACTCAGGTTCTAAAGTTTGAATGACACTGGTAGAGCTGTCAAAATGCCTGAGGTATTAAAAACTTTCTCAAAAATGTGTCAGCCTGATCTGCATTCTCAAGGAACCAAATCACCTCTTAATCAGATGAACAAGTTTTAATAAGGACTTACAGCTCTTACGGGAGGTTGTCCATTAAACTTAAACTGGAGAAAAAGGACAGGACATAAAACGGTGGCGCCGGTTGCTTCTTGAAGCACCTCTTGCGAGGGGACCAAATACTACCCGCTGCCTTGAGGATATTAAAAATGAAATACAGAGTCATTTGCCGCAGAGGGTCAGCCTATACTGATCTGTTTTTGATTAAAAACAAGGAGCTTAGAGGCTTTCCTGTTGCCCTGATAAGGCATCATGTCATAAGTCTGATTTTAACCGTGGCCATACGGACAGTAGTAGTGAGCTTCAGCTGTACCTTAATAATCTTCCATCTAAATGTGTGAGAATTCTCTGAACCCTACAGCATCAGGCACTGCTTTTAAGCTTACAGGTTTTGGCTTTGATGGATCTCTCTTACAAACCTCAATTTGGAAAATCTGTGCTCCTTCCCCCCTCTTCCTCTCTCTTTCCAGCCTTGTACTTTTTCAGGCGGACTCAGAGGGTAAGATATGAAGAATCCTCTTTGTTTCTTAATACTTCTGTAAGCTTTTGGATGCAATGATATTTTCATAGTCCAAAGACAGAAAAGAACTCTTGACAAAATGCAATGAAGAAAAGCAATAGACTTGGGATATATTACTCTCCAAATATACTACTGTGGATATCAGGAATAGCTAAGCTGAAACTGACCTATATTTTAGCACTGTAAATGTTGAATTTTCTGCATGGATGATATCCACAAATGCTTGCGTGGAGGAATCACGCTCCACTTTTAATAGCCTCCATCTCAGAGTCATGTAGATGAGCCTAAACCAGCGTGGGCCATGGCAAATGCTGAGGCTACATGGGACAATCGTTCAAGTACATGAACTAGCTGGGCTATTAAACCTTCTCCAGGTCAATAAACATTTATGATAAGAGCAGTTCCCTTTCAGAAAAACCTTATTTTACAGTCCCGGTATGGCTCTGCT